>PVJS01012261.1:0-44207 GCA_004027185.1 Glis glis | reverse complement strand
GGGCGCGCCAGGTTGGGGTCGCCGGGTCGCGTCAGTGCGGAGGCCGCCGGTGTCCTGCACGGCTGCTGGAGTGTCCTGGGACGCAGGGTCGAGCGCTACCCGGGCTGGCTCTGGGCGGTGGGCCGTGCCGCGGCGGTGACAGGTGAGTGCCGCCATCTTCCCAGCTGTCGGGCTCCGCGTCCTTCCCGGGATGCTGGAGGCGGGTCGGGTCGGGTCGGGTCGGGTCGCGATGGAGGCGGCGGCGGCGAGCTGGACCCGGCGACCCGGGGAGGAGGGTCGGCGTGCCCGCGGGGCCGCGCTGCGCCGGGGACGCGGTGTCAGGGCGTCGGGGCGGGCCAGGGTGAGAGGTGGACGCGCGCTCCGGCGCTGGGCCGCGGGCTCGGTCCCCTCCAAGTGTCCCCGAGCCGCCCGCGTCGCAGGGGAGCCCTTGGGAGGCATTTTGCAGACTCTGGTCTTGGATCCACACAAAGGGCATCGGCCGGGCTGCTGAGAGGAGGGAGACAGAGGGGCGCTGCGTGCGGGCGAGCGGATGCCGTAGTGGTTAACCCCGCCATGCTTTTGTCCTGCTGGAGACTTCTCCTTTCCTTCCCCTGTGCGCTGCCCTGCTGAGGATAAATATTAGTTCCAAGGCAGCTGTTCTCTGGAATAATACGGCGACAGCATTCTCTACCTGTGTACCGAAGTTGCATAAGTACACCTTTCTGACTTATGAGCAGACATTTTTTTATGGTCGGCCAGGTTTTTAGAGGTTTTATCATCCAGCTTAAACAACTTTTACAACCTTCCTGATGCTCCGCTAGGTCCCTCGACGCCGATGTCATAGTCTTCTATAATGAGTGTTAATTGCTTGGAAGTATCATTTATTTAAGTTCAAGTGGTTCAGTTGAGTGTGTTAGCCTATGAGGGAATGGCCTTCAGAGCATTCCAGGAATTATTTTCCCCTAAATTAATAAGATAGCTCAATATAGTTATTATACACCTCTAGGGCATTTCTTAAGAACAGCCCCATCACACATTCTCTTCAGCTCTTTTGATTACTTTTCTGATCAAATTCGAGTGTTTCCAAATTCCTTCTGAAATGTGGTCCTCATAGTTGAACACAGTATTAAGTATGATCTGACTGAAGGGGAGTAAATGGAGTGACGCTGTTATTTCCTTGTATGTGACTGCCTTTCTATTAATATGCCCACAGGAGACAGGATAATGGACATTGGCCACAATTAATAACAGCAGTATGACCTTGGGCAAGGAACTTGAAAGTGTCCATTTCATATTCTCTAAATGGTTTATAGCAATCTAATTTTGTTATTGGGAAGGTTACATCATATAGTACATGACACAAGCATTCTTCAAAGTGCTGGATGCAGGAGGTCTTTAGAATGTTTCCTTCCTCTTCTCTTAGCCTTTTCCCAGTACTTTTTCTAGGGTAGCTGTGTTAGACGGTTCACTTATTTTGAGTGTGTTTTACCCTGAGCTAAAATCCTTGAGTCCTTTTCCCAGGGGTGATAACCAGGAGTTTTCTTAATAATGGCCTATCTTGATTTTTTTTAAGGAAAAGATTTTTGTATTAAATTTTATCTTTGGTTTGAGTTCATTCTTTTAGCTATTGAAATCTTTAAAAACTTTTGGTGGTGGTTTATCCAGTTAGCCATGTCTCCCAGCTGACTGTTATCCCTAGAATTGATAACATGTGTTCTATGCCTTCATCCGGTCAATGACATGTAAAGCAGGCCGATACTGATGACAGAGTTCTGAGGTTGCTTGTAGAGACCGGTCTCTCTTTTGTTATTGGTCAGAAGTTGTGTTTGGTGTTTCAGCCCTCTAGGAATTCATCTAAAAGTACTATTACAGTAAAGTGTTAGTGAAAGAAAAATGTTTTATTTTATTTTTATTTTTTTTTTAGTGCTGAGGATTGAACCCAGGGGCATGCTACCTCTGAGCTACACCCCCAGCCCTATTTTTTATTTTTATTTTTATTTTTATTTTGAAGCAGGGTCTTGCTAGGTTGATTAGAGTCTCACTACTTGGTGAGGCTGCCCTGGAACCTGTGATCCTCTTGTCTCAGCCTCACAAGTACTGGGATTACAGGCAAGCACTACCATGGCCAGCTCCTTCTGGCTAAGAAAAATGTTTTAAATCCCCCTTGATATGAAGAAGAAAATACTTTTTTTGTATTTCAAATGAAGAGAAATTAATAATTTGTTGTATTCCTTTTAAAAATCACTTTGGCTATTTGCCTTCCTCAAATTTTATGTCCTTAGAAGAATCAGATAATTTAGTTAGTGGCCGTTTAATTAATGTTGGAAATACTAAAAAGAACCATTTGAAAAGAGCAGAAAGCAAAACATGCATTGGTGATATTTAATATTACATCATTTGCAAAGATGGGGGATTCTGCTTGCTAACACGGAGTATGCTTATGGATTTCATTAATTTGTTAACTATTTGGCCAGTGTCTGCTCTGTGCGCAGCATTGTGGCACCAATGCTATGTGTATATTGTTTCTGTCTTGATTACAAACTGTAAGGGGGGCTAACATGCGGCAGCATATTATAAGGGCAAATGAGTTAGACCACAAATTAGTTAAAGGTTCAGGAGAGAAATAAGGAAAGTTCAGGAGAGTTTATATTAAAACCATTTGTTTGAATGATAGGATAGGGAGATTGGATTTTCAGAGGAGATTGTTTACATTTTTTTTGTGTGTGTGGTACTGGGGATTGAACCCAGGTGCATTCTACCTCCAAGCTACACCCCCAGCCCTATTTTTAATTCTTTATTTTGAAACAGGGTCTCACTAAGTTATGGAGGTCCTCACTAAGTAGCTGAGGCTGGCTGTGAACCTGCAATCCTCCGGTCTCAGCCTCCCAAGTACTAGGATTATAAGCGTGCACCACCATGCCTGGTGCTTACAAAAAAAATTTTTTTAAATAGTGTTTATAAAGCTGGGCAAAAGCTGTACCACAGAACTCTGCCACCAGCCCCCTCCTGGTTTTTTATTTCTATTTACCTATTTATTTATTCATTTATGTGGGAACCCTGGGTTCCCACATAAATGAATAAATATGTGGGAACCCTGGGTTCAATCCCCAGTACCATTAAAATAAGTAAATGAATAAATAAAAAAACAGAGGATATTTCCATAAGCTTTCTGTTCAATATGGTGATTTGACCTATACTATGGGGTAAATGTGATTATATGTGAAGGAGAATCATAGTCTTTTGGAATCTTGGGTTTCTGTTTTAGTTTGTATTTGGGTGAAACAGTGAATAGTATAAACAACAAAAGAATGTGAGGATTTCACAATGTCAAGAAGAGTGTTTATTTCCTAGTGGAAATGCAGGGTCTGAAAGCCAGGGGCGTGATACCTGAGAGAAAACCAGTGACCTAAAGCCTGGGACTTGGAGGTGAAAGGAACATGAGTATTGCAATTTTTGCATGTTTTGTCACCAACTTGTAGGCTCTTTGGAACGCATTAACCAGTTTATACATATCAAAATGTTTCTGCTGATGAGGTTTTTAAAAAGAGGGAGGGGAAACAAACCCTTTCCTTTTTTATTTGCTCCATTTAAATCAAGATACTTTTCTCTAAGGTCATATCAGGACGGCTCTCACCGGCTTTTGGTATTTTCTTTTCTTTATAAAACATACTTTATAGTGTAAGTGGATGTTTTTAGCGTTGTAAAGCAGGGCTTCCTCTCTGTTGCCGTTTTAAAATAAGCTCTCCACACACGCATTAACTATCCAGTTTACACTTATCACAGTGGTTCTGCTGATGAAGGCCTTGGCTTTGCACTTATGGAAATATGGAGTAGATGTTTTGTTTTATTCCTTCAGTTAAGTACAACCAAAATAATGTACATCATATATAAAACAAGTATAAGTAAGACTGACAGGTGGAGAAGAGAAAGTAGACTGGCTCGGTACCATGGGACCTGAGGAACCACACAGAGCTTAGTTCCGGGGTTTTCTTTTAAAGTCTCATGTATCTCCGACTTGGTTTTGGGGAAGTTTGCAACACAGGAACACCAGAGAGTTCAGAAAACATACAAGCCTCAAGAAAAGCCTGCTCTGTCTAGCTAAAAGAGCAGGACAGGGGCAGCTTACCAGTAGGACACTTCTGGACAGTAAGTGCTTTACTCCAGCCAAATGCCACAGAAGACAGTGAGGCCTCCACCTTACCCTGAAGACCAGAGGCTGGTGGGGAATCTCCACTCTCCCCCTGGACGAGCGGTGCCGAGGTGCCCCTCTTTCAGGGGTGGCTTCAGAGAAGGCTGGGTGAGGAGCTGGGATTTCCATATCTCTGGGTGGTAACAGCACAGCCATCCCTCTTCCTGCTGGGGGGCACAGAGGAGACCTAGGAGAGACTCAGGCATGAGGCCACCCCTCTGCCATGTCACAGAGGCTGTGGGGATCCAGAGGCATCCCTGATTTGGCCGTGGTGGTATATGAGCGGGAGCCGCCTTAGGGATTCTGAACTCTCACCCCACTGCCCAGAAGTAGCGAGGAGTACTTCCTCATGCAGGGTTAGCGTTAACTTGACCTCCACTTCCCATTGCCTCCGGCAGAAACATGGTGGAAGCAGCGTCAGCCAAGGCCCGCGCAACAGAGGGCTTTGGGCTTCTGAACTGGATGTCATTTGAAGAACTAGGAAGAGCTCAACATGAATGAGAAGACCCCTGAAACCTGTACAGACGTGACACAGATGTTAGAACTGCTTGCCAAGGATTTTAAAACAACCATTGTAAAAATGCTTCAGAAAGCAACAACAAACCCGTGAAACAAAAGTAATCTTAGGAAGAAAATACAGGGTGTAAAGAAGAAACATGAAAATTTCAGAAGTGAAAAATACAATCTAAGCGGAAAGGGGGAAAAAGTAGACATGGTTAAACCTAGAGTTACCACATGACCCAACAATTCTGTTCCTAGAAAGCAAAAAATACATGTACAAAAATATACATGACATGATAAAAGGACTGTGGGAGCTGGGTGCAGTGGCACAGGCCTGTAATCCCAGTACTTGGGAGGCTGAGACAGGAGAATTGCAGGTTTGAGGCCAGCCGCAGCACAAAGGAAGAACTCTCAGGTCCTATTAGAAAAAATGCAAAAGAAAGATATCTCACCAAAGAGGATATTTGAATGGCAAATAAATACACGAAAAGATAATTCAGTGTCACTAGCCATAGGGAAATGCAAATTAAGCCGACAATGAGATACTACAACGTATAAGAAGCTGAAATTAGGAATAGTGACGATACTAAATACTGGTGAAGATACGGAGAACTGAGTCTCTTATGTTGCTGATGGTGGTCTAAAAAGATACAGCCATTCTGGAAAGTAGTTGACAATGTTTTTAAAAAAATTAAAAAAAGAAGGTAGACATGGTTAAAAATAGAGGTAATTCATGACCTAGCAATTCCCTTCCTAGAAAAACAAAAAATACATGTACACAAAAACTTTACAGTGGCATTATTTATTTATTTATTTTTTTGCGGTACCGGGGATTGAACCCAGGGGTGTTCTACCTCTGCGCTACACCCCCGGCCCTATTTTTTATACTTTATTTTGAAACCGGGTCTCACGAAGTTGTAGAAGCCTCACTGAGGAGAGAGAGAGAGAGAGAGAGAGAGCGCGAGCGAGCTCGCGTGCGCGCTGAGGGAATGGGTTTTTTTTTGGGAGACATAAACAGGGTCTAAAATTGTTTGTGGTAATGATTGTACAACTCCATGAATGTACTGAAAAATCACTGAACTGTACACTTTCATGGGTAACTTGTATGGTGGGTGAATTATATATCAATAAGATTTTTTAATAAACTAAACATACATTTACTCTGACTCAGTGGTGTCACACCTGGGGTTTTCATCCAAAAGAAATGAAAACTTAAGATTCACACAAAAAACCTATATGTTGTTTGTAGCAACCTTATTTGTGATAGTAAAAAAGTGGAAAGAACTAAACTGTTTCCCAGTAGGTGAATGGTTAAACAAACATGGTCAAACATCTGTTCTGTGGATACTACCTAGCAATGAAATGGAAATGATTATTGATATATGTTACAAATTGGATGGATCTTAAGCATTAAGCTGAGTGGAAAAAAATATCAAAAGGGCACATACTAGCTGGGCGTAGTTGCTCCTAGTACTTGGGAGGCTGAGACAGAAGGATCACAGGTTCGAGGACAGCCTCAGCGGTTTAGCAAGATGCTCAGCAATCTAGCAAGACCCTGTTTCAAAATAAAAAATAAAAGGGGCTGGGGGTATAGCTCAGGTAGAATGCCCTGGGTTTAATCACCAGTACCCACCTCCCCCCAAAGGGCACGTACTCTGTGGTCTCATTTATATAACATTCTCAACATGATACGATTGTAGAATGATACAGATTGGTGGTTGTCAGGAGTTAGGGATGGTGCTCCGGGGCTTGGGATGACTAATCAGCATGAATGTGATCCTTGTAATGATGGGAAAGTTTTGCATCTTAATTGAATTAGTATTTATAGAAATTTATGTATGCAAGTAACAAAGTGACTATTCACAAACATTGTACCGATGTCAATTTGCTGGTTTAGCAAAATTAACAAATTAGCAAATTGATCATCAAATTGTAGTATTTAAGATGTAACCATTGGGGAAATAGGGAACTTCCCTGTGCTATTTTTGTTAACTTCCTGTGAATATGCAGTTACTTCAGAATAAAAAGTTAAGAAAAGATGATCTTTGTACTTGTAAAATGAAGACTTCATAATTAGCACAGAGTTTTGGTTAAGAGCAATTACAGGCTTTATGGATAATTAAAGCTTTTAAAGACTTTTAGGCATAAATAATAGGCAAACAGTTTTCAAGGTTTTTGATGTTTTTGGTTTAGGCTTAGCTTTTAAAGTTTTAATGACAGGAGTTATCTATGAGAGTATAATAAAAAGGAAACAAAGCTAGTTAAACTGTGTGTACCCACATTCATACAGTACTATTTACAAAAAATAATTTTAAACTCCCTTGTATTCTATGGTTAAATTAATAAATTGCTACTTTTTAATGATACTAAAATAATCTAAATGAATTGAATTTTTATAATGATAATATTTTATTTGTGGAAAGAAGTATTTTTAGCTTCCATATTTAGGAATGTAATTAGAATACTTACTAAACCAAATAGGAAAGATATTTATTTATTTATTTATTTATTTATTTATTTATTTGCGGTACCGGGGATTGAACGCAGGGGCATTCTACCTCCGCGCTACGCCCCCGGCCCTATTTTTTATACTTTATTTTGAAACCGGGTCTCACGAAGTTGCGGAGGGCCTCACTAAGGAGAGAGAGAGAGAGAGAGAGAGAGAGCGTGCGCGCGCGACAGGGAAAGAGAGAGCGAGAGAGCTGAGGAGACTGGCTGCGAACCCGGATCCTCCGGTCTCCGCCTCCCAAAGTACTGGGATTACAAGCGTGTGCCACCACGCCCAGCTAAGATTCTTATTTATCAAAGTCTTAATAATCTTTATGGAAGATGTTCAGTTTTTGTGTGAGAACATTCTTTGTTATAATATTCCTTTATGCTTGAATAAACTTTTTTTCTTCAAAACAAGTTGAGTTTGTTAGCATGGAGGTGTTATTGTTGAGCGGGAACTACTTAGGAGGAAAGGGGTAACCTTTCAGGGATTTCTGCCAGCACCTGGTAGTGTCCGAGGAGTCAGGAAGGATGGGCACCAGAAGTAAATCTTGCCTTGGGCACAGACCTATGGTTATGCAGTTGCTGAAGTCACAGTTTTAGCTGCCTGCTTGGAATGTGGATGTTTATATAGTCCTCAGGAGTATTTTAAAGGTCAGTGCATTTCCCCATGAAGTCGATATATTCATTTAGTAGAACATCTCTCTAATGTTGGAATGTGGGCCAGTTTTTTCTTTCTACATCAAGATAACTCTGGGCATGAGCATCTTGAGGCCATGGTGTGTCCTGTTTTATCCTATTCAGTACTGGGGGCAAGGGCGTTTTGTGAAGCTCAATGCTGTTGCCCAGCATTTATGTGAACCGACTACTGATAGGATTGTATTCAGAGGAGGAGGGCTCAATTATAGCAAAAACTAAGTAGGTAATGTTCAAAGCAGGTAAGTCTGTACTTGAAGGAAGATGTAATGTGTACACATATTGATTAAATATTAATACGCTGATATAATTATATTGATAGGCGGAATGGATAATAGCAGGAAATGAATAAAAAATGCTCAAGGCAAATCGTTTAGAGACTTAAATTACTCAGTAACTTAGCAAGCCCCTATTTCAAATTAAAAAATAAAAAGGGCTGGGGTATAGCTTAGAGGTAGAACACCCCAGGGTTCAATCCCTCGTTCCCCCCCAAAAAAGAAAGAAAAAAGTAAACTCTTTATGTTTTTACTTTTTGAAATGTGGACAAGAAAATTTAAAATTACACATATGGTTTGCATTGTATTTCTTTTGGACTGCATTACTCTAGAATCTATTATAGTTTAGTATATGCAATTAAAATTGGTTACTTTTGGGAAATAGACTGAGCCTGGAGGAAGTTGGGTTAAGGGAGAATTGGCTTATTTTATTTTAAGCCCTTTGCTATTTGATTTTTTAAACTGTTAATGAAATTTGGTAAAAAATTGCTTCTTTAACATAGGCTGTGGTCTCTACTTTTGAACATCTCAATGTCATGTTCTAAATTCTATATCAATATTAACCATACTAAGGAAGCTTGTAATTAAAAGTAATAATTATCTTATCCACTTATTTAAATCTCCTATATCAGAAATGAAGTACTTGTTTTTCCTGCTATTGTTTAGTTGATTGCAGGAGCGACCAGGACACTACCTTCTAGAAGTAATGCCCACAGAAAGCGGAAGCTGTTCAACTGCTCGCCAAGCAAAACAAAAACGAAAATCACACAGCCTTTCTATACGAAGAACTAACAGCTCAGAACAGGAGAGGACAGGACTGCCAAGAGAAATGTTAGAAGGACAGGTAAGTTAACATTGACCACTGCCTGGTTTTAAAGATGGTGATCATGTTTCTAATGTTATGAAAACAGCCAAATGCATGCCAGATTTCTAAAGAAGAATGGCTTGGGTTACCAAAACTCTCCCCAAACAAAACCTTTAAAACTGTCAAATACACGGCATACACAGAGACAGAATTAATTAGATTTCTGGGTTAATGTATTTGTAATACTTAATAACAAGAAGAAGTAGGTATGACAATATAGATTCATTTTTATTCTTTGTACAGGTTAATTGACAGTGCAGTTTTGCATTTTCTGTCTTTAGTAGTTTCAAGAAAAGAGCACCATACAGTTTTAACAGTTTCTTTCTGTTCTCTGAAGAGTTTTTGAAATCAGGTCTTTTAGTAACTCAACTTGGCTTTATCCTTGTCTCTGATACGGAGAGCATATCGTCCTTTGATTAAATGTAATTGATATATTACTGATAAAAATAAGTTTTGCTTATACTTTTTCTAGTTCCTTTATAGATGAAAAGGTCAGAATTTTTAAAGAATATTATTGTGAAGCATAGACAAAAGAATATGTTATATCAAACTTAGATATATATTTTTATGTAAGTATGCACATAAATGTATGTATATATATAATTTTATAAACATTCCTTCACAATTAGAACCAATTCATCAGCTATAATGCTGCAAAATAAGGCTTAAATCTGAGAAATTGGTTCTTAGGAATATTGTATCTTATTCGTACTGTGTGGATAACTTCATGACGGGCTTCTTGGATAAAACCTCTATAACGGGCAGTCGCGTACACATAGAACCCAACACAATTGCTTCCACAAAGTGGGTTAATCAGTTTGAATTCAATGATTATGTCTTGTCATCCGTCAGTATCCTTGGATTGGTCCCTGAGAATACCAACATCTGGATGTTTAATCCTTGCATACAGTGGTACAATATTCATGTGTAACCTGTGCATAGCCTCCTGTATACTTGAAGTCATCTCTGGATTACTTGCAGTAGTTACTACAATGTAGATGCTGTAGAAATAGTCGTTATACTGTATTGTTTAGGAAATAATGACAAGAAAAAACAAGCCTATCTATGTTCCATGCACATGCAGTGTTTTTTTTTTTCTGCCCAAATAGTTTTGATCTGTAGCTGGTCGAATCCACAGATGTGGAACCTGCAGATATGGAGGGTGACTATGCCTGCTTCTGCTTTCTCTGAACATGTTTATGTTTTAATTTAATGATGGAAGTAAAGTCATAGAAATAGCTTTAATATTACTTTAGTATTACTTTTCTAGGGCTGCTGTAATAGAGAGCCATAAACTGGGCAGCTTAAACATCAGAACTTTATTTTCTCACAGTTCTGAAAGCTGGAATCTTAGACTCAAGGCATGGGCCGGATTGGTTTCTCCCTTCCTGGCTTGTAGGTGACCGACTGCCTTCTGCTTGGGACCTGCACGGTCTCTCCTCTCTGTGTGCCCTGATCTGATCTTCTGAGGCCCCAGTGCTAATGGATTCAGGCCACCTTGATGACTGCCTTGTACCTTAATCACCTTTGTAAAGACCCCATGTCTAAATAGTCATATTCTGAGGTCCTAGCGGTTGGGGCTTCAGCATATGAATTGGGGGTTACACAATATAGTCACTTAAGAGCGGGCCACCATAGCCCTGTGCTGGGACTGCTGTGACAGTTCTCTGCTTTGTGGTGTGGGAGCTCCACGCCACTGCATGTGACTGTTAGCACTCGAAATGTGGCTGGTGTGACTTAGGACTGAAATTTTACTTAAAATTTTTTTTTCAGTACTGGGGATTGAACCTAGGGGTGCTTTACCACTGAGTTATACCCCCTACTCTATTTTTTATTTTGAGATAGGGTCTCACTCAGATTCTGAGGTAGCCCTTGAACTTGTGGTCCTCGTGGCTTAGCATCCCCATTAGCTGGAATTATAGGTGTGCATGTCACTGTGCATGAAACTTAAAAAAAAATTTTTTTAAAAAATTACATTAAAATTAAAAGTCAAATGTGGCTGCTGGCTACTGTATTGGACAGTGCAGGTGAACGGTTCAAGATAGTGTTAAATATTTCTCATGGACTTACGTTTTTAGCTGTGGAAATTCTACAGCCTCTGGCTGGCATGTCCTGGCTCCCTCCCATGGAAGGTGGACGGAATGTGCTCTCTCAGGCCTCCCGGGGAGCTTGCCCTCCATTGTGATGTAGTGCAGGCAGGTGGTTGCCTCTCACAGTAACCCTTTAGAAGGCCATTCAGAATTCTCCAAGCTGAACAGCCTGGCCTTCTCTTCCGCTCCCATGGCCCTCTTCTTTGTGTCTCCCACAGTCCCTAGACAGCACTTACGTGTTGAATGAGTCCAGTTATTTGGAGTGGGACAACTGGCATATTCTGCGAGTGGCCAGTGTGAGGTGCTTTGCCTTCCCGCCGCAGCAGGTGGAGTGATAAGTGTTTGGTGCAAGCAGTTGGCATGGTAGGTAAACGTGGAATGATGTAGGAATACAGGAGTGCTGATTGCCAGTAGATTGAGTTATAGGAGTAACCACTTTCTAGGCACAGTGTATAATAATGCTCTTTCAGTTGTTGGGAACAGTGTCAAAAAAGTGAAAATTAGTCGGAGTGAGATTATTATATTAGGTTTAACTTTCTGCATCTTACATTTGTAAATCTTAGGTAGTTATCTATCTATCCATCCGTCTGTCTTATCTATATTCATTGTTGACTGTGACTTGAAGAGCTGCTTCCTGCACAAGTGCGTGCATGCACACAAGTAGTGTGTGTGTGTGTGTGTGTGTGTGTGTGTACACTACTTTTTTCAGGTATACTTCAGTATTGATGGGATGAAATGCAAATTCATTTAAAAGCTTCACTGAATCACAGTAGCTTTTCTGCCTTGAACTTTTCAAGTGGTACCAAAACCTTCCTTTACAGGGTTTGTGAAATTGAACGGCATAGAAAGAACTGATGGAGTGGGGTTACTGATTTGTTTTCCATAATGCATCTTAACCTCATTTTTCACAATACTTAACCTCTCTATTAAGATGCATTTAGTAGTCAAGTAAACACAACATTGTAGCTTCTGAACATCAAGATGTTAAAACACGAGTATGATAAGTAGGAACTGGTGTGTGTAAGAGGAGAGCTGGCTTTGTGGGAGTCACAAAACTTCTCTACAAAGGTAACATTCTGGAGAAGGGATGTTCCGCCAGTAGGGAGTGGAGTATGCAGAGGCCACAGGCAGGACAGAGAGTGAAATGTTAACTGTGCTTCTCAGCTCAGTACAGGTTTATGTTTTATAGTTATTGTGATGTCCTCTTTGACGATGTAGTTTAAATTATCATTGTTAAATTTTCCTTTCTTCTCATTTCCATGTTAGAGGAATGTTGAGATTACTAGCTCTATCAGATTCAAGTTTTAAACTAGTGGTTTTATTTGTATATATTTTTAGGTAGTTTACAAAATTCATGTGAGAAATATGATTACTACAGAACTCGAGTTCCTAAAAATGTTATTTTCCCTAACATTTTCTTCTTAAGAGGTTAACTTAAAAAGAAATTTCATCAACATCATATATCTTTTTTTTAAAAAAATTCACAACTCATCAAATATAAAACATTTGTGTTCTACATAAATGTGAACAGTCAGCTTGGAAAAGTATATTGACAGCAGTTAAGTACTGGAACATTATTTTAGGAATATTTGTTGAGAAGTGGGGGAGGGCTTATCCTTGCTGGGGAGGTGGAGGACACGTTCAAAGTATCACGAAGGCCGAGCGCTCAAGGAGGTTTAGAGTTGAGTGTAGCCTGTGTGGAGCGATTTCCTGTTTACTCGCAGTTCAGGAAGAGTCAGTGTTTGAACGTGCTTGGTGTCTAGGATGCTCCCACCCATTTGACCCTACTTAACATTCAGCTCCCTTCCCTTCCCTCCCCGTGACTTTTTAGACAGAAATAGGAGGTGGGACAGAAGACGTACAAAGGCACGAAGAATGTACAAAGACCCAACTGGGGACTCAGGGACCTAATGTTTTCACTTAACGCGTAGACAGTTTGCTCTCATAGCTGAGGTTTTTCCTTTTTCCCTCTTCACAATACTCTTTTTAGGTATTAAGTAGAGTTGCAGGAAATACCTTGTTTATTTTGCTTGAAGCACAGTGGCTGTCATGAGATGATAAAGCACATCTTCTGCTAGTGTATAGCATATTAAAATACATTTATGATAGCATATGATAGAGCTTCAAGGCTATTTAGAATACAATTTCACTTACGGGAATTGCCTTCCTTCTCTACAAAATGGAAGTGTTTTTAACAAGGTAGGCTCATGTCTTTTCTTATAAAAGGGAAAATTGTTATTTTGAAGAAGTGCTTGTTCTTAAATCTCATATTACCTGAGGTAACCATTTTATGCAATTTGATTATAGTTTCCTCTGTGGAAATTTGAAACTTTAGATTCTTTTTTTTTGGTGCTGGGGATTGAATTCAGGACCTTATGCGTGTTCCTCATGTGCACTAAATTCTTTAAACATTTTATGTATAAGAAGTGAAGTATATAATGATATAATATAAGAGTTTAGGATAAAAGATAATTCACTTTGAAAGAAAGTATGTTGGTACTTGGTATTAGAGTTTCTCATTAATTAATTCATTCATTTAAAACAATCTTTTTCTTCTATAGGATTCTAAACTGCCTTCCTCCGTCCGCAATACACTTCTGGAACTATTTGGACAAATAGAAAGAGAATTTGAAAACCTTTATATTGAAAACTTAGAATGTGAGTATCTCCTATCTCAATATACTTTTATAACTTTGGGAGTAAGATTTGTGGGTAGACGTTCATCACTATATTAGTTTTCTGTTCTGCTGTAACACCTACTGGCATAAAATAGTGCAGATTTACACAGGTCTGGCATGATTCTCTCCAGACTAAAGTCAAGGTGTTGGCAGAGCTGTGCTCCCTTCCGGAGGCTCTGAGGACGGACATTGCTTGCTTGTTTGTGTGTGATAGAATCCAGTTCCTTGTGGACTCCGTGTCTAAGGTACCCTTGCTACACTTGGCTTACAGTCCCGTCCCTCTTGGTGATGGATCCTCTCGTCTGTCTCACCCACCCTTCAGTTGAGTCCAGTCCCCTGGATAGTGCTGGGTAATCTCCCCACCCACAGGATTATTATTCTGCCTACTCTACCTATCAATCTGAATTGTGATTTTTTTAATAAAAAATAAATACATTTTATTTCTCCTATACCAGGTACACTGTAAATCAAGAAGACTTGATTTATGTTTTTGTTATATCATTTGAAATTTTTCTAAAATGTATACATTATCTGACTTATTAAAGATAAATCAAAAGAATTTTTAATAGCTTGGCTGTAGTTTATTTGATTTTTATTTTGGAAGTGATATTTATATATATTATGAAAAAAATCAAACAATATAAAAAGAAGATATCTGCCAGTGCCCCTTGACCCCATTGCACATTCTTTGCTTTTAGTTCTTCTGGTGATTCTTTCTATAAACAAATAATCTACTTCTTGTTTTAGATCTGTACATGTTAAACCCTATGCATTAATCTTTTACCATGAAATGTTAGGAAATGAACATGTCTTAGCTCCTTTGCTGCTCTATTACTTCCCAATTTTGTTTTCATAGAACTTATGTTTATAAAATTTTTATTATGCCAATACAACTATAACCAAGTCTTTCATGCTTTATCTACAGTTGATTCCTAAAATTGAATACTAACAAACAGCATTTGTATTATTAAACTATTTTTCATTTCATGACTAAATAGCATGGTTGGATCAGTAATGAAGAGAATATAATCCTGTGTCATTCAAACTTTACTGTTGGAAAATATAATGTTTTAATACTGGATTCTCCTTTTTTTTTCTTCAAAGTTCAACTTGAAATTTTGTAGAGGGAGAAAATTCCAACTTTTTATAAAATGAAAATTAGGTACCATGAACTGTGTCTAATTTTAAGGGTTTTTAAAATCGAATTTTAACAGCTGAACTCAAATTACTGAGTTTCCATTGTGATCTAAGGCGTTTTGTTTTATGAATTCATGCAGTTTAAGAAACTATTGAATTAGGCTGGGTCACGCCTATAATCCCAGCGACTGGGAGCCTGAGGCAGGAAGATCGAAAATTTGAGGCCAGTCTGGGCAACTTAGTAAGACTCTGCCTCAAAATAAAAATAAGAAAAAGGGGCTGGGGGTGTAGTTCAGGGGTAGAGTGCTTGCTTAGCATGTGTAAGGCCTCTTGTTCAATTCCCAGTATCATCAAAAACAAAAACCCACACCGGAAGGTACTTTGAAAGGTCTCTATTGTGCCGCACGTACGATCTGGGGGACTCCTTCCTGCCCATAAGATGAAGTCCAAGTTGCTCAGACTGGGTGCCGTCAGAGCCTTTTGCCCTTGCCCTCTTCCTGACCTTACCTGTTTTGACCTTTGGCCAGATCAGTTTCCCTCGCACAGTCCCTGGAGGCCGCGTGGTGTCCTGGCAGGGGTGCAGAGTGTTGAACCGGGTGGAACCCGTGTACAGGTTAGGTCCCAGCTGTGTCACGTCAGTAGTTTCATGTCCTTCGATGAGTTGCTTCCCTGGCTGAGTCTCTCTTTCCTTGTTTCCATAGTGTAGTTGACAGCACAGAAGGCTCTGGATTTCCCTTTTCAGTGTCTTTACTCATTCTATTCTTTACAACTAGAGTCCTTTTTGTTTCCTTTTCTCCCTATAATTCTGTAATTCCTACCCGTATTTTTCAGAATTTCTCTCTTTCCCTCTCTTATTTATTTATTTTTTTTTTTAGTGGTACTTGTGGTGGAAATCAGGGGCATTCTATCTCTGAGCTACACTTCCAGCTGTATTTTATTTTTTATTTTGTAACAGGGTCTCACTAAGTTGCAGAGGGCCTCACTAAATTGCTGAGGCTGGCTTCAAACCTGTGATCCTCCTGTCTCAGCCTCCCAAGTACTGGAAATACAGGTGTGCACCACCATGCCTGGCTTCAGAATATTTCTTGAATTTATAATCTTTGTTATATGTATTCCTTACTTGGTGATTATGTGGTGTCATACACCACTAGTTACATATTATTACTCTATGTTTTTTCTCAATTGCAGGGCCTTCAGGTAGACTACAAATATTTTGTTGAATTTCAGATAGTGTTAGAATAATTTTTTTTTTTTTTTGCAGTACTGGGGATTGAACCGAGGGGCACTCTACCTCCAAGCTATACACCCAGCCCTATTTTTTATTCTTTATTTTGAAGGGTCTCACTGCATTGTGGAGGGCCTCACTAAGTAGCTGAGGCTGGCTGCAAACCTGCGATCCTCCTGTCTCAGCCTCCCAAATACTGGGATTACAAGTGGAGCCACCACGCCTGGCTCTAGTACATGTTTTTAAGTGCACAGAATCAACTGCAAAGGAAGTGATATTGGAAAACAGTGCTGTGATGCAGGTGCCCCGCTGGAGGCTCTGACGTTGGCGTCTTCACAGGGTGGCAGGAGTGCGAGTTTCCGTTTTGGAATGCGATGTGGAGGCCGTCTTGAGTTTGTGAACACTATACATTGTGATCCTGCTCTTTAGAACGTTTGCCTTTGTTTAGACTACACTATCAACATTATTAAAATGTGACATTTTTATATATGCAAATTTTAGAAGTGGTGAGTGTATTTAGACATAAAAACATTTAACATTTTTGAAAAATCTTTGTTCCCAGTGCGTAGAGAAATCGATACTCTGAATGAACGCTTAGCTGCTGAAGGACAAGCAATTGATGGGGCAGAACTGAGTAAGGGCCAACTCAAAACAAAAGGTAAGGTGAACGCTTCTAAAAGCATCGCCCTGCAGATTGTTAGGAAGGAAATTTGGAATTTAATGAAGGACACTGACTCAGTTGCCCTTTGCTCTCAGCAAAACTTAAAACACCTAACTCAGGCGTGGGTCTAGAAGAATAGGAGCCAGGGAGCTCGGGTCCTGGCTCCAGCTCTGCGGTGGCCTTCATATCGCCGAGTGCAGACAAGCCCTCAGGCCTCACTCTCTTGCGAGTTCTGGTTCTTGGGTGTGGTTGGTTGTATTTGACTGTTGATTCTCTGTCTCCACAGCCAGTCACAGTACCAGTCAGCTTTCTCAGAAGCTAAAGACCACGTACAAGGCTTCCACCAGCAAGGTATGCAGGGCGCTCGCCCTCGAGCCGGTCATGTGGTGTTTGAGGTGTGCAGATGTGTACTTTAAGTTGCATATTTTCCAATTAGAAATGTGCAATGGAAAAAGGTAAATGTCTGGTTTGTAGGAAAGTTTAATTTTTACAGAGTCTCATGTTAAGCGGACACGGTATGCAGACACTTAGACACTAATTTACCCTAATACTTAATGAGATCAGTATGTTATGTATTAATAAATATATTGTCTTTAGAGCAAAAATATATTTACTATTGTTAATTGGCTTGATATGGTATAAGGCAATGAAAATTATGTTCTGGGCTCAAGTTATAATTTCGTCTATTATCTTTTTTTCAAATTTTTAAGTATAAGGAAGCAAAGGTAGTCTCCAAGGGACATTTGTGGAATTTTGCTTTTTCTTAAAGTATCTTGTGCTGACCTCGAAGTGGCAAGGATTTAATTGTTGGGGAAAGCATTATCTATGATGAAGCAACATCTTGAGGTAATTTTGTGTGCATCTCTACCTAGGAGTATATCAAGAATGTAAAAGATAAACTAATTACCTACCCTTAGTGAACGTACATTCCTTAGGTTAAACCTGAGGGATAATTAAAATTCGAAGGAATCTGCTATGATGGCATAGTTACTGTTAGATTTTTATTTTTCCAGTTTGTCTGTTGAGCGTAAAGTTATTTAGCATGACCGCTCCAGTGAGATTAGTTGTAATTAATAGGGCGAAGTCAGTCTTTGTGCTTTTCTCCTTATTTGAAAGTCTTTGGTAATTGTTATTTAAAAGATAATAGGAGTGTTGCTGACATTTTCTACTCTTTGCTTTGATAACATCTAGAATGTAAGTTGCTAATTTATTTGATTTTTTTGGGTCATATAGTATGTAGTTCACACAAGTTTTGAAGTTTTTAATTAACTTTAAGCTTTTTCTTCCAAATCAAGTCTGAAGTTATGTTCTTCCGCATTTAATCTGTTACATTACCGTGGATTATGTCGCTTGTTCTGGTAATTACATTGTATGTATACAATATGTATTAGAATTCCAAAAATTTCTGATTATTTCTGAAGTAGAGGAAGAAGTGATTATATAAAGTTATCCCATACCATAAACAATTGAAAAATGAGGTTTGGACCAAGGTAAGGAGAGGAATAATAATACTCTACTTTAAAAAAATGTATTAGAGATGTTTAAAGACCCAGTCAGTTTAGGGCTAGAGATTCATCTGAATTTGTAAGAAACCTGTTACTCATGATCTCGGTATCATTTTGCACACGGTGGGGACTCATCTTAAGAAATAATAATGAAAATACAAGACGTTATCTGCAAATTGAAGGAATAATTTCGTAACAGAATATATTCTGATTTGTACCACAGCATGGATTCTTGGTATTAAAGCTAAGCATGAATGCAACGAGAAAAATGCTACAGTCTAGATTCATTACTTTCCCTCCTTATGACTCAGAGCCGTGAAAGGCAAGTAGCATGTTTGGTGAGGTAGTGGGAACACGAAGTGTATTAAGCAGACAGAAGAGGTTTTCCCCTCCTGGGTGGCTGATGGCCTATTTCTGCTGATTTAGGGGGAGGGAGGTAAGACAGTCTCACCTGCACACTGTTTCAGAGACACTTATGAAAATGTTTGCCAATATTTTTGTAAAGTATCTTTTATTGTGAAAAAAGCCCTCTCTGATTTTTTCCAAAGTGCTTTAGATTGTGTCTCAGTTGAAATGATTTAGGGTGACAGGCGGAAGCATCATTTAGTTGCTTTTCGGCTTGAATGTTTTTTCTAAGTAATCCAGTCTGTTTCATTGGGCCTCTTTGTAATTGTGACTGATTCAACATTTTTAAGAACAAAGAGTTAAAGTTGATGGATGTTCAAAATGCACTGGACATTTTGGAAGAAACACGAGACGATGTTAACAGCATTCATCAACCACACATCCTCTTTTGCTTCCAAAATAACACCAGAAATACGGTTGACTTCTCACGATAGCAACCTTTCTGTTCTTACTGTGTGAATGAAGTAGTGGGAAGTGTGGCTTCCATAGTTTCTTATAATACTATTACTTGTATTAGAAATGGTGAGAGACCTAGGCAATGGAATTTACTGCAACTTATCATAGGGGAAAGTTTTACATGGTCTTTAACTTCACTCCCTCCTAAAATGTTGTACTATAATTTGACATCCAAGTGGTATTTTGTGTAAATAAAAGTACTTTCTCTTATTGTGGAGGGATAATTTTACTGGGTTAAATAGGTTGAATAACTTTTAGAGAAAAAAAAAGATAATGATGGGTTTGAGATTGAATAAGTTTCCTTTTATATTTTCTGTCAAATTTTAACCAACTCAAATAGAATCTGTTTATATTATGGGGAAAATCAGACTCTTCGTCAAGCATTTTGTTTCAGACTTTCACTGTATCAGGGAAATACACCCACCAGAATTAATGTAACAGTGAATTGTGGATTGTGCTTTAATGTGTTTATGTAAGAATGAATTCAGATACTTTCTTCAGGGTTTTGCTAAATCAATGTTTAAGACTAGTTATACGATGCCACCAATTTTTTCTACTTGATTTTATGGTTTTATTATTCTGAACAATCTCCATTATTCTGATTTACTTAAAAACTGAAAAGGTTTTCTTTAAGAACAATTTAAAAACTAAACTCCAACGAAATCTTTGTGTTTAATTAATTTCTTCCTCACCCACTTACATTTCTCCTTATAAGAAAATATGCAAATTCTTTGTTGTTGTATATCATTATATGAGACAGTCCCTACTGTGTGTGTACCGCGTTGTCTGTATTGTTTTCACGTCTGTCTCCATTAGACTGTGAGCTTCCGAAAGGCAGGGGCCCATGTCTCCCTCACTCTGTCTCATCCATCTAGCGCAGTGCCTGGCTTCAAGCAAGTGCTCAATAAACAATTTTGAACAAACTGCTCATCTGTTATAAGTGTCGTTATTTGATATCTCCCCCAGCATGGACTTTTATTTTTTTATTTTTTTTGGTACTGGGGATGGAACCCAGGGGCATTCTACCTCCAAGTTATACCCCCAACCCAATTTTTATTTCTTATTTGGAAACAGGGTCTCACTAAGTTGCAGAGGGCCTTGCTAAGTTGCTGAGGCTGGCTTCGAACCTGTGATCCTCCTGTCTCAGCCTCCCAAGTACTGGGATTACAAGAGTGTGCCACCATGCCCAGCTCAGCATGGGCTTTTTTCCTTCTAATAATATGTGGTTGGTGTAAATGATCAAAAATAGGAAAAAAAATGAAGGTTTTTCCTTGAGCACAATATTTAGTATTATCGTCTGGGGTATCCTTCCCGACTCTTTGCGTTTGGCTGGCTAGCTAGCTCTTTGTTTTTTAAAGACTTTGATGCTTTGGAGTTGTGGCAGGGTGGCTTGCAGTGCCCACCGTGCCGTCTTCTGTAGTAAGGCCTGGCGGGCCTGGCTCCTGTCCAGCCGTGACGTGGGGAGTCTTCTGGACCCTTTGGAAGAACTTCGTTCTGGGTGACGTTGAGCCGAAGGAGCCCAGCTCTACCACGTTGGGCGTTTCAGCCCTGTTCATGCTTGTGTTGTGTTCCTTTGGTGTTTAGAATAATTGATTAAATGATTTATGCCTTTTTCAAGATACCTTTTTTGTTTTACCTTTTTTTAACTTAGAAAAATTCACTTCCTTAAGTGTTTAAAAATATTCCTTCCCCTGTCGATTGTAGATTGTCTCCAGCTTTAAGACCACCACGTCGAGGGCCGTCTGCCAGCTGGTGAAGGAGTACCTCGGCCACAGGGACGGCATCTGGGACGTCAGTGTTGCGAGGACACAGCCGGTGGTTCTTGGGACCGCGTCTGCTGGTGAGTTGGACACTGGTTCGGCCGGCTTATTAAAACGTGGCTTTGCTCAACTGACGTTCAGTTGTCAGTAGCAGAGCGGTTCCCAGAAGTGATGGAGGAAGCGTGGGAAAGCACGAGGAAAGCGCGTGCCACGACGCTGGCGCCGTGTCTGCCCAGCCCGTGGGCCTTCCCTGCTGCGCTTCCTGGGTAGGCTGCCGCAGCCGACAGAGGACTTGAATTTTGGGGGAAGGAAACCCTTGTATTTCACTTACTTGTGTTAAGGAATCAGTATTCAACTGGTAGAGGCAACGTATGTGGACTATTTTTAAGATGTTAGGTATTTTTGATTGGCTTTGTTCATGCTGCTTCCAGTTTGGAGGCGGAGTCGATGATTTTCTCCCACCATTGGAGTACAACGGAGGGGAAGTGTTGGGATAGAAACTGGGGAGCTCAGCTAGCAGCGGAGGCATCCCCCGAGGTTTGTTTGTAGAAATCACAGGGGTGGGGTGTTGGAGACCCAGACCCCTTTCTTCTCATACAGACAAGATACTGTATGAAAACTAAGGTAGTCTAACATTGATACCCCTTCAGATAAAAATTGCTAAAATTAAAAATGGTGCATAACTTGTTGAACATGACTTCCCAGCCTGTGAGAAGCTAATTGCTTACTGGATTCTGCTTTTCAGTAGTGAAGTGGAGCATGATAACTTGTTCCAGTGGTGAAGAAAGTTCTTGCCCTTGTTTGAAAATATGTTTATACATGAGTACCTCACATTTCTTTGAAATCACAATTAAAAAAAATGAAAAGATCCTTTGTAATATTTCTGAAATTTTATTTGGATAATTGGCATTTATTTCTCAGATTAAAAAATATATATTTTTCACCCTTAGTGCCTGTAAGAGGGAAGGCCCAAAGGAATACTCATTATCTCAGATAGTTTAACTGGATTTGGATGCTCTTTGAATTTGAATAGGGAAGATGTTCTGGAAAGTTTTAATACTTCAATAAGAGAATGAAACCCTGTAGGGCTGGGCATGTGGCTGGGTGGAACAGTGCTTGCCTGCCATCCGCGATGCCCTGAGTCCCATCCCCAGCATTGCAGAAAGAAAAACGAAGAGATGAAGCTGTGATATGAATGACTTCTCTATGGAAGCGTCCAGTCAGCGTGACAGTAAACTAGGAGATCGAGTCCACAGTTGTCCGTTTGCCAATTCCATGGCCTCAGATGAGTCGGAGCCCTCCAGTCAGATGGGTCAGAGCCCTCCAGTCAGTCGGACGATTTGGAGCCCTCCACAGTCCGACACGAGTCGAGCCCTCCAGTCAGTCAGACACGAGTTGGAGCCCTCCAGTCAGTCAGACACGAGTCGGAGCCTGCCGACACAAGTCGGAGTCCTCCAGTCAGTTGGATGAGTTGGAGCCTTCCAGGCAGTCAGACACAAGTCAGACACAAGTTGGAGCCCTCCAGGCAATTGGATGAATTGGAGCCCTCCAATCAGTCGGATGAGTTGGAGCCCTCCAGTCAGTCGGATGAGTCGGAGCCGTGCAGTCAGTCAGACACAAGTCGGAGCCCTCCAGTCTTCTTGGAAACTTTTTTTTTGAAACATCTTTTTAGACCAATTGAATCTTACAGAGTAGTAGAATCAAAGTTGCAAGAAATATTAGTGGTAGTATAACTTACCATTTTTAGAGTATCTTTTATTTTTTATGTATTTTATTCTTTTAGAAAGACTATAAAATTGATGATGGCTATGTTACAGCTTTTTATTTTGACCTTGCAGATCACACAGCCTTGCTCTGGAGCATAGAGACGGGAAAATGCCTTGTCAAATATACAGGCCACGTGGGCTCAGGTAAGCATTTAGCTGAATTAGCACTGTCACCAGGAGCTATTTCCTATAGTGATTGTTTTTAAAAATTTGCATGATGCAGTCAGTATAGTTAGGGACAGAAAGTTATGTACTTGACAGAAGATTTACTATTTTGGTTGTCAGGGAACAGTGTGGTGTATTGAAACTAGGATAAACTCTGCGCCCTTGCCTTACATGAGTTTAATAAAGGGGAAAAAACTCCCTAAGCAACATACAGATAGTATTAGTCTGCATCTTATTATTGTTTTCAAACAATATGTAGGACATTTTTAACTGTTGTAATAACTGTGTACATTATTTACTATAAAATATGTATCTTCCAGACATTTACTTTTAATGTAATAATTTGGGTATGTTCAGGCTAAATAAAGTGTTTATTATTGTGCTTTCATGTATGTAGTTAATGCTATCTATAGTAGTTCCTTTCTGCCTTTTTAGTTCTGCTCATGGATGCACCAGTGTTCCAGCTAAATTTAATTTCTCACTTTTTTCCCAAAGTCCTTTGAGTTTGCTTTTACCAGGCTCTGTCTGGCAGAGGCTGCCAGCCTACTTACCTTCTCTAACAAGTGCCACTGCATTCCTAGTCTTTGTAGACAGACTTAGAGTCAGCATCACCTTTAACTTGTACAAAGTTATACACGTGGGTGAATCCTCCTTTTTGTGCTCTCCTGCCCATCTAAGTGGTCCCATCCAAGGCCTAGGCTCTGAGTGAGCTGCAGACCCCCTTATTAAAATGACCCCTGAACAGGGTCTTGCCAAGTTGTTGAGGCTAGCCTCTAACTGGTGATCTTCCTGTCTAAGTCTCCCAAGTACTGGGATTACAGGCATGTACCACTGTGCCAAACGATATGTTGCTTAAATTTATTACTTAAAAGGTGTCCATAGTTTTTACCAGTTCTTTCCACATTATCTGTATTTTAATGTTAATTAGTAAGACAGCATCTTGTAGCATTTTTCATTTAGTTCCTTAGGAAAATATAATTCAAATGGCATAGCTAACAAAATTTTACTGAAAGGAATAAGTTATCGAAGTTGGTAAAATCCCCACTGCATCCTGTGCAAGGGACATGGGTTTTCCTTGCAGGGTGTGGAGGTGAGGGTTGGACCTCCCCAGAGTGACTTGAGTTCAGCTCTGTGTCAGACTTACTGATAGTGGTTTCAATTAGTTCTAAGACTTAAGATTTACTTGAGGAAAATCCTGGGTGGATGTGGGCTCAGGATTGCCTAGTGCCCGAGGAGTCCTGTGTAGTTGGGCTCCGCCTCAGCGTGCTGGCTTGTGTGTTCATGTTTGCTATCTTGGTGACCACCTGTTGAGATAGCCCATCTGCATTCAAGGAAGGAAGAAGTGGGAGGTGAGGAGCTGGGACGCTTCTCTGGTTTTAGCTCCTTTATTAAGAAAATGAGAGGTTCCTCAGAAGACCATCAGCAAACGCTCCTTTTTGTCTTGCTGAGCACTGGGATAAGCAGAAGGAGAGGCTGTCCCGAATGGCTGGACGCAGGCCCATTTCAGTCCCTGAGGTTGTAGGGAATTCACTGCTGGGGTCTCCTTGTGGTGGGATAGACCGGTTCTGCGAGCCGGGAAGGAGAGCAGGGTGGGCACGTAGCAGTGTCTGTGCTGTGACTCGCCTTTGCCTGCTGCTGTACCTTTGTTTTCTTTTTCATCCTGATTTACTTTTAGCTCTGAATGACTTCCCTGTAAAAAGCGATCATTAGTGTACTTTTTCGATGCGTCCTGTAATTTAACAATTTGGTAGTTCATACATTATTTTTTATTGTACCGCTGTTCTAACATTTATTTGTAGTTTAATTGAATGGGAAGATCTAATATGCGCTATCATAGTGCCTTTAAGTTTTAATTTTAACTTTGTAACACATGCTATATAGCTAATAAATATTGATGATCTGCTTTTGTTCCTTTAAACTTGTTTTTGTAATTTTTTTGCAGTAAATTCTATAAAATTTCATCCCTCAGAGCAGTTGGCTCTCACCGGTATGTTGATTTTTTTCTTTATTGAACAAAATTATTGATAATCTTAAAACAAGTATAAGTATCCTTTTATCGGTAACATAAGAATTATCCATGGCTTATATGAAAGACATTTTATGAACTAAATGAGAAATGAATAAAGAAAAATACATTATTACTTTTTAGAATCAGTAGTGAATTGCCAATTTGAATAACATGAATTCATGTGAGATTAAAATCAATTCATACTTTCTCTTTCTCTTTTTCTGGGTGATGCTGGGGACTGAACCCTAGGCGTGCTCTACACTGAGCTACATCTCCAGCCTTTTTTTATTTTTCGAGATAAGGTCTTGCTAAGTTGCTGATGTTGGCCTTGAACTTGTGATCCTCCTGCCTTAGCCTGCGTAGCTGGAAGTATAGGCATGGTGCAGCTTCAGTTCATGTTCTTCATGAAGTCATTTTTATTAAGCATTTTATTATTGCCTATGATGATGCACAGTGGATTGGAACACGGTTCTTTTGAAGCCTGTGATTCCTGCTGTGTTTCCTAATCCTGTATGCATATAAGAAATGGGAAAATAATACTGAGACAGCAGCTGTCCAGCGTCAGCATTTTCATTCCTTTCATTGTGATAGCTTGGATTTGTCATATTTCATATAGTGGGTTTTTTTTGTGGCACTGGGGATTGAACCTGGGGCATTCACCTCCAGCCCCTTTTTTTTTGTTTTGAAACAGGGTCTCATTAGGTTGCTGAGAGTCTCACTATATTGCTGAGGCTATCCTTGAGCCTGTGATCCTCCTGTCTCAGCCTCCCAAGTACTGGGATTACAAGCATGCCCCACCACGCCTGGCTCTATATAGTGGTTTTAAAAAGCATACCTTTATTTGTTGCTTTTGGAGGCTAGCTTTTTTTGTACTGAGGATTTTTCTTAAAAATTTGTCACCTGAGGATTTTTCCTATTATAAAAAAGCACCTTGAGAGCCCCGTGATATTCTGGGGTCACTGGCGATAATCTGTGTGTAGGTTTTTGATAAACCAGCGGTCAGCAAAAGTGTCCTGTTGTGCTACCTTTTTATTTCTAAGTCAAAGCGTTTTGTTATAAACTTTGGTGGGAAGAGAGGAATAGGGAAACAGCACAAATACGTAGTACTGGTTGGTGCTCGGCAAACCTAAAGTCCTGTCGACGACTAGTGGAGGAAACTGAGTGTTACGCGGTTCCTGAAACATTTCAGATTCGATTACAGTCACAATTATAGTCTAATAGAATTTAGGTGAATGGAAAATAAAATTTACTCTGGAAATTTTTTCCTACACAACTTTCTACCCTAAAATGAAAGGGGAAATGTTTTTATAAGTAATCATAATCCTAACTTTGCATGTTTACTCTTTTTAATAGTGTCATGCAGTCTCTGAAATAGCCATTTAAATGAGGTACATTCATTTTGCTGGATGATTACTAAGTTAGGAAATCCGACTGATGCTGCCTAGCCCGTTTTAAGCATGCTGTGGACATTGGGTAATTCCCCTCGATTTCTCTCTTCAGCTTCTGGAGATCAGACTGCTCATATTTGGAGATACGTGGTACAGCTGCCAACACCTCAACCTGTTGCTGACACTAGTGTAAGCACACTCACTTGTCCCCAAAACGTAACATGGGCCGCTAATGTAGTGTGGACTGAATGCTTATATTACCCCCTGCCCCCACCCCCTAGAAATTCCTATGTTGAAGCCCTAGTCCCCAATGAGGCTGAAGGTTTGAATGAAGTCATGAGCGTGGGGCCCTCTTCTGAGGGTATTAGTGTCCTTCAAAGAAGAATTACCAAGGAGAGAGAGTGTGCACCCACACGGTGTGCTCACATTTATTCTCTCTCTCTCTCTCTGTCACTTCTTCCATTGTGCGAGGACATAATGGTAGGGGAGCCATCTGCAAGTCAGGAAGAGAGCCCTTTCCAGAAACCAAATTGGCAGGGACCTGGATCTTAGACAGGCTCTGACTTCCAGAAATATGAGAAAATAAACTCCCATTGTTTATAAATCTCACAGTCTATGGTAGTTTGCTATGGCAGTTGTAACTAAGATAGATTTTGGTACCAGAAGTGGGATGCTGACATAAGAAATACCTGAAGACGGCTTTGAAACTAGGTAAGGAAGAGTCAAAGGTGTTTTAAGGGATGTACTCGGAAACGTCTGGATTGCTGTGAAGGGGTTGTTGGCAGAAATACGGAAGTTAAAGGTGGTTCCATTGTTAAGTGCTAAGGGACTCGGGTGGACTGTGTTTTAGTGACTTGAGGATGGTAAGATTTTCAGTTTGGGGATGAACTTGGGTATTTAGTTGAGAAGATTTCTAAGATTTTTGAAGGTCTGGTCTGGTTTCTCTTGACTGTTCAGAGTAAAATGTGAGAGGGAAAGAGATAAATCGAAGGAATTGTTATAACAACAACAAATGAACTAGAACTTACAGATTTGGAAAATTCTCAGCCTATCCATATTGCAGAAAATGAGAAATCTTGTTCTGAGGCGAATACTAAGGGCACGATGGACACTGTATGATGAAGACAGCAGTATAGGTGCCAGCTGCAGATTTAATCAGCTGCCCAGCAGCAGCTGGGGATAAAGACGGGATCATACCAGCAGAGACACTCCCAGATGGGAGTGAGGAAATAGAGAAGTGAGACGAAATGAAGGACGGCTGTCAGATTGCGGGGACTCTACAAGCACCAGAAGACAGTGAACTTGAATCATCCTTCAAGGCAAAGAAGAGCCTGAAGGTCATTTGGAAAGTGACAGGGCTGCCACTTCCTCCTCAGGCTCAGAGGGTGGGAGTAGTTCCTCCTTACTCTGAGAGGCCGCGGCCTCTGGCTGCTGGGGCACAGGTGAGGCGGCCCCGCTGAGCTATAGGGGTGACGATGCCAGCTCAGTGGGGCTGGAGGGCAGAGCATTGAGCCAGACAGGGTTATTCTTGAGCCTTAGGATTTAACAAGTTTGCCTTGTTAGGTTTTGGATTAGTCATCCCTTCCTTCTTTCCGTTTCTCCCTTTTGGAATGGGAATGTTTATCCTATGCCTGTCCCACCATTGTATTTTGGGAAAATACAGCGTATTTGAGTTTTGTGGCTGGAGAGGAATTGTACTTCTAGATGTTGTGCCTTGAATCTTACCCATGCCTGATTTAGATGATACTTTGTTAAGACTTCGCACTTTAGACTTTAGTGTTAATACTAGAATGAGTTAAGACTTTTACTGCTTTTGGGATAGAAGGAATATATTTTGCCTTGGTATTTTGAAGTCATGGTATTTGGAGAACTGGAGACAGAATGTTATGGATTGAGTGTTTGTGTCTCCCCAAAATTCCCATGTTGAAGGCCTGACCCCCAGTGTGGCTGTATTTGAGAGTAGGGCCTTCGTGAAGTGGTTGAGGTTAGATGAGTTCATAAGGCAGGGCCTGATCCAATAGGATTAGTGTCCTCAGAAGAAAAGACACTAGAGAACTCATGTTATTTTTTAATCCCCCTTATGTGTATGTGAGGACCCAGTGAGGAGGCTACTGGACTTACAACATTTACACTTTAAAGTATCTTTTCATACTTTTGTAATTTGGAAAAATTACTTCTGTAAAGTAGTGCCACTGTTTCACCATTTTTTTTTTTTTTTTTGTGGTGCTGGGGATTGAACTCGGGCATTCTACCTCTGAGCTACACCCCCAGCCCTATTTTATTCTTTATTTTGAAACAGGGTCTCACTAGGTTGATGAGAGTCTCACTACTTGCTGAGGCTGTCCTCAAACCTGTGATCCTGCTGTCTCAGCCTCACAAGTACTGGGATTACAGGCGTGCACCACCACGCCCAGTTTGTTTCCCCCTTTTAAACAAGGATCCCGACAACCAGGAGCTCCAGGGCTCCTTTCTGAGTTCCCATCACGTCCACATGTGCAGTCCCCCCACTGGACCGTTTCAAGTGCCTCACACTAAGTGTGACTCGAAGCTGACACACAGTCGGACTTCCCTCAGATGTTTCCTGTGTGAGTAGTGGTTCCATTGTCTGCCTACTTGTTCATTTCCTCCCATAAAACATACCGAGTAGCCTGTTGGGCTCACTGTTCTAGGTCAGGGTCCAGCGGTCAGCTGTTAGAAGGTTTGGCGTTCTCTTTGACACACCCTCTCTTTCCTCCTCCTGTCCTCCAGTTCCAGCCAGCCCATGCATCTTACCATTCCAGTCCTCAAGTCTCCTTTCTCTCCCTGGGATATCGCCTCTGTGATACTCAGCAGAGGTGTCCACGCAGCGCCAGGGACAGTGCAGGGCAGGTGGAGAGCAGGACATGCCAGCAGCCGTGGGAGCCAAGATGCCTCCCGGCCCAGGAGCCGGTGCCTCCCGAATGGCCGCACAGGCAGCACCAGGGACGAGCCAGCCAGGCCCCTCAGGAGCTGCGCTCTGCGTGGGCTTCCTCCTGTCAGCGCAGTGACCCACAGGAGCCTTTTTACCTGGCGCATCGTGACTTGGGAGTGAAGCTCTCGTCTCCTGCAGGAGGGTCTGTCAGACTTCCGAGCCCTGTCACTGCGGCTGAGTCTTGACTGGCCCCGCTGCCTCAGCTGTGCCGCCTGTGACACTCCTGGAGGAGTCTTTCTAGAATGCGTGTGCTGTCGCCTCCGGCCTCCCCTCCGCCTTTGAGGTGAAGTTCTTTGGGAACGCCGTGCTGTTTCGATTGCCTTTGCCAGCCTTGTTTCTATCACTCGTCCCTGCTACAGCCAAGCTGAGCCCCGCTGCCCTTGCCGCCCTGCAGCCCTGCGCGTAACGGGGGTCCTTTTCTTTCCCAACTCCCCCTCCTCCAGGTGTCGCTCTGTGGCTTCTTTGAAGGGCTAGGCCACCTGTGTGCTCTCAGGCCATCCTGCATTTTTTCTTTATAGCTTTTAGCCTAGTCTGAAATGGGTAATGCATTATCTAATCATTTATGTTGAATTTTCTCACTAGTTTGGGAATCCTCTCTTCCTGGAGAAATCCCAATTTTTTTCTTTGGTACTGGAGATTGAACCCGGGGCCTTCCATCTCTGAGCTACACCCCCAGCCCTGTTTTGTTTTTTATTTGGAAACAGGGTCTCACTAAGTTGATGCCTTACTGAGTTGCTGAGTCTGGCTGTGAACTTGCAATCTTCCTGTCTCAGCCTCCCAGGTACTGGGATTGCAGGTGTGCGCCACCACGCCCGGCTTCAGAGGATGTTTTAATCAGCCTGTCTTCTCGCCTGCATTACCTCCACCCTAGTCTAGGCTTCTTTCTCTTACCTGTACTTCTGTAACCTGTTTCTTTCATTTCTTCTTTTTTAAAAATTTATACACTTTTAGTGGTACATTGTAGTCTCACATCATAATGTAGTTCAGGGTAATAGTGACATACACGCACACAGCACTTGGTGAGCTTCCCCTGGCTCCCTCCCCAGTTCCTCCCTTCCCGTACACGACACTGAGAGTGGCATTGGTATTCTCACGTATGTGCGTAACTTCAGTGGAAGTGCCTCCTTTGGTAATTCGCCCTCTCCCAACCCCTCTCTGGACCACCTCCCTGGCTCCACTGGGGATTCTCCTCCATTATCTAAAGTCCCTTTTGTAGCCTGATTACTCTAGCTTTCACATGTGGGAGAAAATATGTGCCCCTTCACTTTCTTTGGCTGGTCCAGCCCAGCCTCTGCATTTCCTGGGCTGCTGTAACCACATACCACAGCTGGTTTGTCATCACTGCCCTGGCGCCCGGGAGTTCAAGACCGAGGTGTCAGTGGCTGCTCCTGCTGAGGCCTCTTGTGGCTTGCCAAGGGCCACCTCGCACTGTGTCCTCACCTGCTCTTCCTTTGTGCCTGTCTGTGTTCTAGTCTCTTCTATAAGACAGCAGTCATACTGGGTTTGGGCCCACCATACTGACTTCATTTAAGCTTAGTTACTTACCTAAGGGCCCTGTTTCCAAAAACTGGCATTTTGCAGTCCTGGGGTCAGCATGTGAACGTGTAGGAGACACAGTTCAGCCCGCCACAGCCTTACTTTGTTTTCCCCTTGTTCAGACAGCATGAGTCAGATTCCGTCATATCCATGCTCAAAACTGTGTGATTATATTCCATCACACATAGAATAAAAGAAAAGTGCTTCCATAGTCTCCTGGGCTCTACGTGACTTGGCCTGTGTCTGCGCCCTCACACTGTGCCCCACACTGGCAGCCTCAGTGCAGCACAGGAAGACTCACACTTTTTGTTCCCACTGCCTAGAATGCTGTTCTCTTCAGCATTTGCATGCCGCACTCCCTTGCTTTCTTCATGGTCTGATCTGACTCAAACGTCACTCTTGTTAGAGTCTCCTCAGTTGTTCTGAGTAAATTACCCTGGACTACCCCTTCTCTCATTCTTCTTCATAGCACTTATTGCCATCTGACTATGTATGCATACATATGACACGTATTTCCATGCTAGTATCTATGCACATGACTTAGTCCCTTGCATGCCTATGTACATGGGACACACATTCTCATACTAGCATGTGTACATACTGTGGCATACATTCTCATACTAGTGTGTATGTGTGGGCTTGCGTGTGTGTATAGTTTTTATTCCTTGCTGGAAGCTCAGCGAAGGCCAGGGCTTTGTCAGTCGTGTTTACTCCATGTTTTAGTCAGGTTCTACCTGTGGTGACCCACACACACTTAGAGGAAGAAGGGTTTATTTGCTTACAGTTGTGGAGATTTCAGTCTGTGTTAGGCCAGCTTCCAAGCAGGAGCCATGGCACAGGTCCTCAGGGCATCGTGGTGGGGGCAGAGAGAGGGGGAGAGCTTGTTGTCAGCCCACAGGGGCAGGGGAGACAAGAAGCTGCAGGAGTTGGCCCAGGGAGTCACACTGTCCATGGCCACCCCCAGGGGCCACCTCCAGCCGTGCCCCAGCTCTGAACGTGGCTGCTCAGCCTACCACACGAGCTTTGGTGGGCATTTCAAATGCAAACTGTAGTACTCCAACATTCTTATCACCTAGAATGAGCCTAGTTGTACACATGACACATGTCACCTGTCCCCTTCTGTCTGTGTAAACAGCACCCAGTCTGTTGGTAAGCGTCTGATCAATATTTGCTGAATGAATAAACATATTTTCTTAAAGAGCTGAAGCCTAGGATGGCTGTTACATTTTTATCTGTAGCATTTGACAAATTCTTCATTGATATCATAGGAAAGTAAAGTGAACTCCCATGTTAGTATGGCAATAGAATTATTTTTAGAATTTAGCCCATATTGGTTCCTAAGAATTGAAGTTCTTTTTTTGTGTTGTGATAAATTATTGACTTTCAATTGTATTTTTACTTTTATACTACATTTCTACAAATAAGGTGTGAAAATTTAAAATGTTGGAAATCATTTTATTTAGTATTTTATTGGTTAGTAGAATGAATTGTAGTTGACTTGATGTCATGGTGGCCTTATTATTATTTTTTTGGGGGGGTTGCTTGGCTTTCAGTTATAGCCAAACCATGAAATTGATAAACATTTATTGATCACTAGTTCTGTATTAATACTGTGCTTGTAGTGGTCATAATGATGAAAAAGTCCTGGAAAGATAGAGGAGAACAGTCTGATGGTGTAGCCATGTCCAAAAGCACTCATGATTCCCAAGAAGTCTTTCTTTTGTGGTTTTACCCTTAGCAGCAGATATCTGGAGAAGATGAAGTAGAGTGCTCTGACAAAGATGAGCCTGATGTTGATGGAGATGTGTCCAGCGACTGCCCTACCATTCGGGTTCCGTTGACGTCTCTCAAAAGCCACCAGGGAGTGGTCATCGCCGCCGACTGGCTGGTTGGAGGGAAGCAGGCAGTGACAGCCTCGTGGGACAGAACAGCGAACCTGTATGACGTGGAGACGTCTGAACTCGTTCATTCTCTGACAGGTGCCTTATGCAAAATTGAGCTTCCTAGTTGGGTGCTTTGAACTTACGTTCATATATTTATGTCTGAACTTATAGGTGACTTCTTGGCCAGAATTATTTTTAACCCCCTTGGCTCTTCCATTGTAATTTTTTGAGATCCTTTCTAATTAATAGAAGTATTGGTAGCAACATTCATTTTCCCTTTAGGAGACAGATTGTAGCATGTAGTATCTTGATATTTGAAAGATGGTGTTGTATCAGTTTTCTGTTTCTCTCTGACAAATGTGTATAGACTTAGTAGCTTAGAGCAGTAGGAATTGACTGCCTCCTGGCTTCCTGGTCTGGATTTCTGAGTCGGGTGGCTGCTCCTTTGCTGGGTCTTGCAGGCTGACGTGAAGGTGTCGCCTGGGTTGGGCCTCCCTGGGGCCTGTGGTCCTCTTCCAAGCTTAACTGGTTGTTGGAAGAATGCATTTCCTCGCAACTGTGTGACTGAGGCCTCCATTTTTTTTTTTCCTAGCTGCCAGCTGGGGATGATTCTGAGCTTCTAGAAGCTGCCCTAGGTCCCTGGTGGCCCCTCTAAATGCCTTTCCCCATATTGCAATTTGCTTTCTTCCAGACCAGTAGGAATGTGCCTCCATTGCTTTGAATGGGCCTGGATCCTTTGGAAGGGCCCACCTGGTTAGGGCAGGCCACCCGGACAACCTTTCTTTTGATTAACTCATAGCAACTGATTTAGGGACCTTAATTATATCTGTGAAATTCTTTTTGCTGTATAATGCAGCATAATTTCCAGAGAGATATCTCATCATATTTACAGGTTCTGTCCAAAGGCAAGGGAAGGGTATTATACAGGGCATATATTTTACTGAGGGCCATAGTACTATGTCATTAGAAGTTCTTCTAGTAGTGAAGAATTAAGATTTAAGTCGTTGTACTCAGCCTGTTTAAATGGTTTGTCTGACCTTCATTTAGGATCAGAAAACAGGTTTTATGTATATCTAGTTCCCTGCTCTTTAAAATGGATGGTTGAGGGGCTTCCAGCTTCTAGGAGAGAACGGGTCCTGCTGTGACTGCACGTTACTGATTCCTGTAGGTGTTCCTTTCCACGGGATGTTAACAGTGGGCGCCACTCGCGTTGTGTACCTGCAGGCGGCTGATCTTGGCTCTTGTTGTCTTTGGTTGTAGGCCATGATCAGGAGTTAACACACTGTTGCACACATCCCGCTCAACGGCTCGTGGTCACCTCCTCTCGTGACACGACTTTCCGTCTCTGGGATTTCAGGGACCCCTCCATCCATTCCGTGAATGTTTTCCAAGGACACACAGAGTGAGTTTTGTCATTCACAGATCTTAACTATTCATGAAAAATGTTTTGTGCGTGGCCATTAAAACTTAATTCTAATGTTTTCAGTATTGGCAACTTTACTCTCTTTCAAAATGACTATTCTTTTCCTAAACGTTTAGCTCCATTTTTTCAAGGATTAATCTTAGGAGATTAAGACTGATGTTCTATCAAGAAATTGGATGGGGATGGAGTGGGGTGGTGGGGGTGGAGAGTAAAAGGAAGAATCGGGAAGCACTTGCAGGGTTGATGGCACGAGTAACGGAAGGATGGTCAAGTCTTCCATCTGAAAGGGTCGGACTGCACCGTTGCGTCCACTCACAGGTTGTCTCAGTGCATCTTTTAAATCCAGTTTTTGCTATTACATGTATTTGCAGGCATATTCTGGGAGGAAATTTACACACACGCACACGCATAAAAATCTTATTCACTGCGTGTCCTTCTTTGCTTGGATTTCTGTCATGCAGCTCGAACATGGGGATGTCTTAACTCTTTTTTTTTTCACAAACTTTTTCTTTTCCCATTCTGATCCTCCTCAGTAAATGAGACCATCTTTTCTTTCTTTCTTTCTTTTTTTTTTTTACAGTACGGGGGATTGAACCCAGAGGCATTCTACCTTTGAGCTACACCCCTAGCCCTTTTTACTTTTTTGTTTGGAAATGGGGTCTTGCTAGGTTGCTGTCTCACTACTTGCTGAGGCTGTCCTTAGAACTGTGATCCTCCTGTCTCAGCCTTGCTAGTACTAGGGTTACAGACGTGCACCACTACGCCCTGCCGGAATATTTCTTGTTATTCTCTTAAGCCTTCCACTCCCCGCGCCTCCATGCTGTCCCCCCTCTGGCCCATCAGCAAGGCTCCTGTCTGGACGTACCTCCCACATGCATCCTGTCCCCTGCTCCCCCTTGCATCGCGGCCCCTCCAGACTCTCACCCTGGTGACGGTGCCTGCTCTGCTGGATACCCTCATGTCCAGAAGGGCAGCTGCCGCAGTGGAGAAGGGGAAGGCAGTGTCGTCATTCCCCAAGGCGGCGTGTGTTTCAGTTTGAAGTTAGTGAAGTGGCGCTTTGAGATGTGTCGATGTCTTATCCCCATCAGCCTTTCCTCTAAGGGGTCTAACATCAGTGGTAACCCTTGCCTCAGCCCAGTGAGTGTTGCAGAAGGGGAGACTCTTAATTCTGTCATTATTTCTATACTCATTAGCTGGCACTTTAGTTTTTTAATATAACCATAGAATTTTGGACTTTTTTTTCCATTTTGATAGCCATAATCCTTGTCGTTTTACTTTTGGCTCTTAGCGCGCTGGCTGTTGGGCCTGGGCCTCTGTACCTTCTGTGTGACCCTCTCGTGTCTGAGTGTTGCTGTCTTTCTAGAATAGTGAGGGGCCCGAGATTAGAAAGCACCAGCAGCTTATCGCAGCATGGACTCTGCTAACCCACACTGGGCCAAACACAGTCCTCCAGTGATTTGGGAGTGGGTTAAGAAGAGAGTTTAATGTGTAGAGAGCAAGTGGTGGATTAGGCGTGGCCACAGGGAGACCAGCCAGCGTGCCCCTGTCATGCTTGCTGCCTGCAGAGACAGAACGGAGAGGCCTGTGACAATCCAGGGCAGGCTGGAGCATCATGTCCAGAGATAGGTGCAGAATGGCCAGGGTTTGGTGGGTCCTGGGTGTGCTGGCCCAGGCATAGTGAAAACACCTCACAGGTTGGACTCACGCGCCCGCTCCCAGCCTGGCTGGCATCATCCCTGCTCTAGACAGAGAAACAGAGGCAGAGGGAAGCCAGGCAGCTTGCTGAGCGTTGCCCGCGTCTTCAGTGGAGTCTGACTCTAGGGGAGTGATTCTAGGGCAGATTCTCCTGGAGCCTTCAAATTACCACATGGTGTTATTTAAAGACCCATTTAGTCATATTCTGTCTGTATTCGGTACCTTATTTGATTGTCTGAGAAGTTTTGTGCAAGAAGACTTGTGACTGTATCTGTATTACTGGGGCTTGGTGGAAGTACGTTTTAGCTTTCATGGATGTCTCAGCAACAGGTTGTTTCTCATCCGTGCCCCTCTGACGTGCTGGGAGCACTGGTTGATGTTTCCGATTGCTATTTAAGTAGTAGCGTATTTATTTGGTACATGAAATAATGGTTGGTTTTTAGAGAGATACAAGAAAAGTAACTGGTGGTGAAGGAACTCTCTTTTATAATGTTGACCTATAAATAAAATTTCTAAGGGTTTATGTTTTTTAATGGGATCAGTAGAGTTGGAGTGGTCTGTAATTCATGCGAGCCTTCTCTCCCTCCCAGCCCTGTTAAGATGTAAGTTAATGGTTAGATTCACTTTAATCACAAGGATGAGCAAGAGTTCTAGTGAAAAGAGAGATATATACAAGTCTCTCTCATTCAGATTATTTCATGTTCTCTTCTTATTCAAGCACAAATGAGCATATTTTATTGATGTGCAGCAGGCTTTGCAGTTTTTCTCTGGTGTTAATTCCTTGCTGTGTGAGAAGAGGGGAAGTTTTCCTTTCTTTCAGGTCTTTCTGAGTGTCAGGACATGCTAGGCGTCAGGAGGGTGGATCTTCTCTTTTACTTCCTGGTTCTGGGTGGACTAAGGGTGACTTCCCCCTGTTGTTCCTGAGTCTTCCTCGTGCAAGTTCAGGATGTGGGCAGCAGATGGGGCTGTTGAATACAGAGTGTTTCTTCCTAATACTCAGCTGTGAGCCTCTGGAAATACCTCAGTTTAGACGAGCAGGAAATGAGACATTTCACAAGCTTTATCTAATTTTGGCTTTTTGTTTGGTCACGCGTCTTGTAGGTTTGAGTCCATATGACAAACACATCCTACAAACCACATCGTCTGGAAGCGTATACCAATGCGAGTCCATGCCAGGCAGGCTTTATTAAGAGCAAACATGAGGGCTGAGTCCTGCTAAGAGGAGAGCAGTGGCCGGTGTCGCAGTGCTTAATCAGTTACCTGATGTTCTGCGTGTGACTTCATAAACAAACTCCGGGCCTTCTGCCCCCCCACCAGCCTTAGCATTCTGACGGCTCCTCTGTTGGGAGGCTCTTCTGCAGCGGTCCTGGCATTCTCAGGGGCATCCACGAGTCCCCCACGTGTCCCTGTTTTATTACCACCCTGAGTCCTCGGGGAGTAGCCGTCCTGTCTGCATGTCTAGCATCTAGCACAGTGTCTGCCACCCTAAGAAGTTAGTGGAGAGGATGTTCTCTTAGAAGTTCATTATTAGGCCTACCGTGCTGTCTTCTAGTCTAGCAGGTCACTCTGTTGATTTTCCAGGGTGATTTTCTTTCTTTTTTTTTGTGGTACTGGGGATTGAACCCAGGGACGTTTTACTCCGAGCTATACCCCCAGCCCGATTTTTAATTCTTTATTTTGAAACAGGGTCTCACTAAGTTGCGGAGGGCCTCACTAAGTAGCTGAGGCTGGCCGCGAACCTGCAATCCTCCTGTCTCAGCCTCCCAAGTACTGGGATTACAAGGGTGCGCCACCACGCCTGGCTTCCAGGGTAATTTTCTTGAGTCCTCTCACCCAATTATTTTCCTGAATATTAAAAGTAAATCTGGCCACAGTGGCACACGCCTATAATCCCAGTACTTAGGAGGCTGAGACAGGAGGATTACAGGTTTGAGGACAGCCTCAGCAACTTAACGAGGCCCTCAGAAACTTAGACCCTGTTTCAAAATAAAATAGAGCTCAGAGGTAGAATGCTCCTGGTTTCAATTCCTAGGACCAAAAAAAAAAAATAGACATGTAGCTCTTCAGAAGTTTGCTGTTCTGGAGGGTCGCAGGTTCGAGGACAGCCTAAGCAAGTAGTGAGACTCTCATCCACTTAGTGAGACCCTGTTTCAAAAAAAAAAAAATAGGACTGGGGGTGTAGCTTAGAGGTAGAATGCCCTTGGGTTCAATCCCCAGTACCACAAAAAAGAAAAAAAAAAAAGGTTTGCTGTTCTTGTGTATCCCTGAAAAGGAGTATTCAAAGTGTATTTTAGTGAATGATTGCTTCAAAACAGGCAGTTTTTGTTGTTGTTGTTGTTGTTTGGTATGGTACTGGGGACTGAACCCAGTCAGCATTCTATCTCTGAGCTACACCCCCAGCCCTTTCTTTTTTATTTTATTTTTTTTAGAAACAGGGTCTCAATAAGTTGTGGAGGGCCTTGCTAAGTTTTTGAGGCTGGTCTTGAACCTGCAATCCTCCTGTCTCAGCTTCCCAAGTACTGAGATTATAGGCGTGTGCCACCATGCCTGGCTGAGACAGTATTTCTTAAACATATGTGACTACAAAAGCCTTTCTCACGTAATTCACATTATTATGATGTGAAACTCTCTTTTGAAAATTTTATCTTAAGGTATATTCTCATTTATAGGAACTCAGCATAGGTTCTCTAGTAAAGTATATTAGAATCTAATGCCTTTTATAATGTGAATAACTGTCCAGTTAATTTGAATTTCTTTATATTGGGTTTTCTTAAGGCAAGATGTAGCTGTATAGGTTTCAATATTGTTAGCCCAGTTTTGTAATCTAATTTCTCTAGAAACTTAAAAAGAGGTTTTTTCCCCATTTTTATTTTCTATTAGTGTTATCCCTTGTACTTTTACACTGCTTCTGTGCCTTTTTTTGGAAAACCAGAGTTTGAGATTCAATGCTTCACTGTAATATAAAAAAAACTACAAATGGGTCCCCTTGAAATTTGTACTGTCATTATCTTTGGTGGGTAGAGATAGAGCTCCTTGATGTACACTCTGTTTAAGGCTTTTATCATAATTTTTTAGGAAAGACTAAAGCCTTTTTCTTTTTTGATGTATTTCACTCTGTACATGACATCTCTACATTATAGTAGGAATTCTGCCATAATAGTATTTACTTGTTTTAGCTGAGTAGCTGTTATTACTTGACTAGTTTTTAGTGTATCAATGCATACCGATTTATATGAAAAGTAATTTTATATACTTTTACATAACATTACTTTACTCATAGCAGAATGCAAAATTATAGCGTGTGTTCTGGGAAATAATAGAAATGTTTAATTTGACAATTTTGGAATGTCACAGAAATTTTAGCTGTTGGCAGTTTAGTCTTGGTGTATTTCTATCCTAATCATCAAGAGCTCAAACTGAAATTCAGTGCTTTTTACCTGCACTAAGTTGAGTCCTTGTACATCCGGGTGTTTTTCACCTGACAGTGTAATTCACTGAGCCCAGCCGACTGCTTCCTGAGCCAGCCTTCTCCCTCTCCCGTGTTTTGCACACTGCATGGACTGTGGATAGTGCACGTTTGCAGGAGGCTCTTCCTGATAGGAAGTTTGTTCTTAGCCTAAGTGCGGTTGCTGGCCTTTGACAGGAACATGAGATGCCTGTTGGGCTCATCCTTGAACAGAGGGACCCCAGCTTCATCCCCCTTCGCTGCAATCTGGCACCACTGCCTGCTCTGGGAGCTTGGCTGGGTTTTCTCCTCTCCCCGCCCTTGCCCCACCCCCTTTTGTGTTATTTTATTTCAACTACTAGGAAAAGGAACTGACAGTTGAGGCAGTCACTGGCCATTAAGCTTCCTCCGTGGGTGGCAGATGACTCCAGTTCATACCTGGCCGACAGTGTTTACAACTGTGAATAAACTCTGGCATCGAAAAACTGAAATTAGCTCAACATGGATAAAATATTTGAGAATGCAAAGGTTTCTGTTTCCTTCCTTTTTGCTTTCTTTCCAAAGTTAAAAATGCGAACTTTGGTGCTTTTTTCTAAAGAAAACAAACTCACATCTAATAAAACAAAATAAATCAGCTTAAAAGTGATGATTGTTTTGCTCTCCAGTGTTTTCCTAGGCTTTTATTGTCAAGTACTTGGGGGAGATATTTGGTACTAAATTATGAATCATATACTTAACAAGGTAAAAATAGCTTTGAATTTTGTGTCATATTAATGATTTTCTTCATGCTCTTAAAAAGACAAAAAAATGTTTGGGAAATGACACCTCGATGGTGGTCAGTTTTAATTAGGACTGAATGTTGTGCTTTGTCAAAGTTCGCATGCAGAGATTACTTGTGTGTAGGCTGAAGGGAGGTGGCAGTATTGTCCTGGCAAGCTGCCTGGTACTTCTAGGGACAGAGGGACAGCTCCGGAAGTGCCTCCCAAGGCAGAAATGACTTTTGAGAGATGAAATGACCTGTAGATCATCTTGGCCTCGAACTTGTGTCTTATGCCTTTGAACTCAAACTATTCCAGTTTCACATTTCCTGTGTGCCTGAAGTATGGTTGCCCTGTCTTTTTAAAAATTTAGATGAATTAAAGATAATTTTATTTTGAGGAAGTTTCATAGACTTATATAATTCCTAGCAATAATTGGTTGATATCTAAGGTTATTGTGAAATCAAGGCTGAGGATAATTAAGGACTAATAGGCTAATGGTATCAACTCCCAATATACTGCCCCATTTTAGGTTTTTCTTGGCTTTGTTATTAGTTAGCCTAAATAGGTCACACAGATTCGTAGAGAAAACACTGGGCAGTGGCTGGCAGAGGTAGACTGTCTCAGTTGTGTGTTGTTTTGTATCAACTGGTGAACGTTTCATCTATGACCGTAGTTTCAAGTGCACCAGGTAGGCGCTCTGTGTGTGCGTACATGCGCACAGCTGTCGCTTGGGGGAAGGATTCCCTTCTGCGAGTGTGTGACTTTCCCCAGCAGCTCTTCCTGGGTCGGCACCTGCCCAGCTGCCCTGTTCCTCTTCCTCTGGGTTTATTGTCCTCCAGTTTGAATGGACAGTAGTTTACTGAGTCAGTCTCCTGTCGGTGCATTCTAAAGTTGTTTCCAATTCAGAATATAGTTTTCAAAAGTAGGAGATAGAATGTTTACTACGTGCTTTCCCCTTTTAAAACTCTTCAGTTAAGTTGGGCTGTTCAGGAACTGATAAAGATAAGGAAGTTGGCGCCTTTAAAACTTCTCTACTTGACAGCTTCGTAGCGAGCTGTCCAGTTCTCCCGCTTCCACGGAGATGAACTGAAGGGCACTGTCAGTTCACTGACACAGATGCGAACCTTTCTGAGCTGTTTCAGTTCAGATTCACTGAAGCAGCTGTGTGAGACTCCATCAGACCCACCTGCAGGCAGAAACCCACTGATGTTGGGTCGGACCAGCTGAGTGGGAAGAGCAGCTGCCACCGGGTCTAGCGTACTTGGAAAACACGGTCATGGCATGGTTGCATTTGGTCCCGGCACAGCCATGTGGGGAGAGGGGGCAGTCCTGTGCACACTTAGCTCAGGTGGGGCTTCCCCTTCTTGTCACACTCAGCGCTGCCTGAATTCTCTGCTTTGCATCTGAGCTGCAGGGTTCTGACGCTGTAATAGAGTGGAGTAACACTTCATTTAACTGCCATCTTCCGGGAGCGAGCGGTTTCACATAGTGATTTCTCCAGTAATCCCTCAAGAACCAAAACTTAAAAAAAGGCAAAAAATCTAACTCTTCTAAGCTGCGTGTGCGTGTGTGTGTGTGTGTGTGTGCGCGTGTGCGTGTGTGTGTGTGTGTGTGTGTGTGTGTGTGTGATACGAAAGGGAAATGTGCATGCTTTCAGGAATCTTGCATGTATTCTATTGCTTCCCCCCAAAATGGCTGCCAAAGGCTGTGCGTTTTGAGTTTTGTATCTCTGCTTTGTGTTTTGTTTTTATTTTGGCTTTTCTGAAAGTCAGTTGTTGCATTTTGCAAATTTTGTGTTAGTGTCTAGGGTTTCTCTTTCAGTCCTTGATTTCTCTTACTTATTGCTCCTAACATTTTCAAGGTGATATACCAATGAAAGTTAATCCTGAATAAAAGAAAGAACACGAGTGCATGGATGTTAGGAATTTCCTTCAGTATTCTGCAATGCCATGTTGTAAAACAAGCCAGACCAACATGGATGTACAGGCCCCGCCCCTGCAGGTAGCTGTGGAGAATGGCATGTGTTCTTAGCTAGCCTCTGTCTTCTGGGGACACAAGACCAACATATGAGGCAGCAGATCAAGAGCGCGCAGAGCTGAGGGCTGTGCACTTAGTCGAGGAACACTGAACTTCCCCAAGTGCTGTCACGTAGTCTAGAGAGCGCAGAGCTGAGGGCTGTGCACTTAGTCTAGGAACACTGAACTTCCCCAAGTGCTGTCACGTAGTCTAGAGAGCACAGAGCTGAGGGCTGTGCCACTTAGTCTAGGAACATAGAACTTCCCCAAGTGCTGTCACATAGTCTAGAGAGCACAGAGCTGAGGGCTGTGCCACTTAGTCTAGGAACATAGAACTTCCCCAAGTGCTGTCACGTAGTCTAGAGAGCGCAGAGCTGAGGGCTGTGCCGCAGTCCAGGCACCACAGCTTGGCTGACAGGATGGTGCTCTTGTTCTGCATAGTTACTGACTCAGTCATGTGGTCAGTGTGTCCACAGTGTTAATAAACCAACCTAGAACCTTGTCTAAAGCCATCCAAATAATAAATATAAACAATTTCATAGGTAGCTTACTTTGGTTAACAACAAAAAGGATTTTTCAGAATGTCGTTTGTCTAATTTGAACAAGAAGGTGTCATATCTTATAGAGTCTAACTTGATATTCTAGTTTTTCAGATAACAATTGCTGTGGGGAGATTAAAAAAATTAAGGTACTGTATTTGCACCAAGGTCTTTAATAATGAAGAGTTAAGATGGAGGGCATCTATTATACATTGTAAAGTTTGTAAAGGAAAAGTGTCTGTCCTTTATGAATATGTTACAGCTGTGAGCTGCCATTTAAAAAGCATGAGTCAAAAAGACCCCAGTTCCTCCCAGCGTGTGGGCAGGCACAGTTAGGGAGGGAAGAGGACGCTCAGAGTGAGGGGCCGAGTGAAGACGGTGAATCCTGGGGTCAGCCGTCACCCTGAGCATCGGTCCAGCAGTGGGACCAGCAACCTCACCCGTCCTTCATGGTGGGCACAGCCTCCTGAGGAGGCCCCCCACCGTGCTGTGTAGAGAAAGGTCCAGAGGATTGGTGCAGATGGAGAAGTGCAGGCAAGATGCAGTGGGGGTGAGTGCTTGGTGGGAAGAGGGGAGACAGTCATCGCGACCCTGTCCCTTGGTCAGGGGGCAGAGCAGGAGGGATCATGGTGCAAACATGTGTGGTGGATGCAAGTCTCTGCTGCTTGTAGGTTTTGTATTTGCTCTCCTAGAAGCCGTGTGTGGGAATGTCCTCAGGTGAAGGGTGAAAGGGCAGGTGTCAGGCAGCATGGGGGCCCTGGGCAGCACTGGCCTGTGCAGGCGCGGGGCGTTAGTGCATAGCATGGCTGTGCTCAGCTGTGCAGGGGCAAGCGTGGTGCATGCAGAGCTGGTTAATTTAGATCCTGGCTTTCTCAAGTGAATGGAGATGAAGCAGAGCAGGCCCCAGGGCATGCAAGGGTGTACCTGTGATGATTGTCTATAAATATTAAACTGACCATGGGATCTGACCTGAGTGGGGGCCAGGCTTTGGAACTTTTTGGTAAGAAAACAATGGTCCATGACTGCCTGTCCCTTGCTGTCCGTGCTGCCGGCACCTTGCGTCCCTGTGCAGTGCAGACAGTCGGGAGAGCTGATTGGCCTGATGAGTCATGTGTGTGTAGTATCTGAGCCTTAGCTTAAAAAAGAGTATATGTTGGCCATGGCTTCGTGAACTTAAGTAGTGAAAACGTTTTCCCATTGGAGTGCCCCCCCATTACTGTAGCAGCCCGAATCCCATGGTGCTTGGTGGAGGAGGTGTGTTTGTTGTTTGGGGAGTTTTGCCAGCAGTCTGATCTGTGAGGACCGAGGCACACTGCAGCTGTTCATCCACAGATCGGGGTTGTAGAGGACAGTGGGTTTTTGATTGTCCTGTGTAATGGTGCCCCTTAAATGTCAGTCCCCAAACTGTAAAATGCATGAATTCTACACATGCTAGGAGAAAAGTGGTAGCTATTCCTTGGATGGCTGTCTTTAAGGAAATGCCATATGTTGGAGGGCTGTGATAATTCATTCTGACTTCGAACACGTGACATTTGACTCTCGCTCTGCCCTCCTCGTGTGGGACGCATGGTGCCTTCCAAACGTGGGACCCACGGTGCCTTCCAAGTGTGGGACCCACGGTGCCTTCCAAGTGTAGAACCCACGGTGCTTTCCAAGTGTGGGACCCACAGTGCCTTCCAAGTGTGGGACCCACAGTGCCTTCCAAGTGCCTTCCAAGTGTA
>PVJS01012260.1:0-44212 GCA_004027185.1 Glis glis | reverse complement strand
GAGAGAGAGAGAGAGAGAGAGAGAGAGAGAGAGAGAGGGAGAGAGAGAGAGAGAGAGAGAGAGAGAGCTGAGGCTGGCCATGAACCCGGATCCTCCGGTCTCTGCCTCCCAAAATACTGGGATTACAAGGGTGCGCCACCACGCCCGGCCCACACATTTGTTTTGTGCATTTTTCTGTACTTACAGTTTTTTAAAACAATAAAAAGATGTTTTTCAAAAAATTCCACCTATCCTTCGCAAAGGACTTCTGCCCAGCTCCACATCCTGATCCCTTCCTGTTGATTCCTCCAATACCCCACTGCCTTTACCACACTGCCACCTCCTTCTCCTGTGTCTCCCTAGATCCTCTCCCTCTCAACATCTACCCCATGGGTGCCCATCTGTTGCAACATCAGAAGCGACTCTAAGCATATAACCCTCTTCCCTCTCACATGCCTCCAGTACCAGCTCCCTAAGCAAGATACCTCATCCTTATCCAAAATGCACTATTGACTATAACTGAATTCATGGCCATCTCCCCAAAGTCACCTGCCCTCCTAGGTCCTCCTTTCTTTCATATTTATAGTCATGCCATATCATGCTGGGTTGGAAAGCATTGGGTTTTCTCTGACTGGCTCTCTTCCATGCAAGCATAAATACTCTGAAGTATTTATACTCCATTCAAAATTTATGGATCCTTTGAATAATTCACAACCACCTGGTGGCCTCAAGAGAAAATGGCTTAAAAAAATCACTGTATCACACCGTGGAGCCTTATGTGTGCATCTGTATATATGCCCATGTGTGCTCAACATGCATAGACCAATCCCAGAAAGATACACAAGAAACTGATGACAGCAAAAAGCCAGGTGAACAGGCCAGGGATAGGAGGGAGGCTGTTTACTCTTTGTCCTTTGAGCATTTTAAGTTTTTCAAATCATTAGACTGAAAGGTATTTCAAAAGGATAAAATTATAGTTTGATTGCTAAATCAAACCAGTATTTTAAAATGTGAATGACCCTACACACAAAGATTAAGTTAATGATTCTGGAGAATATCAACCTATAAACACAAATTAAAACAGAACCAGCTTTTATTGGCTGGGGGAAAAAATGTACATGGCTCCCTTTTCATAAAAAATCCCAAGCCAGCCACTCAAGTCTTGCTCAGCTGGTAACTCCCTGGGGAAAGGTGATAAAGCACACCTAGGACAAGATCCCTTGTCACAGCCAGTGGCAGAGAGATGAACTATTTGACACATGTATTTTCTCTTCCGCTAGGCTTCTCTGAGCCATACTCAGGTCTTTTCAAGGTTGGTTCCCTGCCAGAGTCAAGCTACATATACGTCAATGAAACGCTCTGTAGACTGACATTTTAAGCCCCACACCCCTTAAGGAGTCTGCAAGACACCAGGGCTCAGGTCTGCCATGCTCCATGGGCAGCAACTGAGCTTCAGGGAGAGACTGGTAAAAACAGAAATGGTGCCACTAAGATGAGGTTTTAAAATATGCCTCCACTTTTTCAAAGAAGGTTGATATAAGAAATGTCCATTTAACAAGATTTGGGTGGTTTTCAAAAGACCTACTACAGCCAGATCCAGTGGCATATACCTTTAATCCCAGTACTTGGGAGGCTGAGACTGGAGGATTGCAGGTTCACGACCAGCCTCAGCTACTTAGTGAGGCCCTCCGTAACTTAGTGAGACCCTGTTTCAAAATAAAGAACAAGCCAGGAGTAGTGGCACACACTTGTAATCCCAGTACTTGGGAGGCTGAGACAGGAGGATTGCAGGTTCACGACCAGCCTCAGCTACTTAGTGAGGCCTTCCACAACTTAGTGAGACCCTGTTTCAAAATAAAGAATAAAAAAATAGGGCTGGGGGTGTAGCCCAGAGGTAGACTGCCCCTGGGTTCAATCCCTAGTACCGCCAAAAAAAAAGAATAAAAAATAGGGATGGGGGTGTAGCATGGAGGTAGAATGCCCCTGGGTTCAATCCCCCAGTATGGCAAAAAAAAAAAAACTGTTCAGTGGCCTTACTAATAGCCTTCATTTGGATTGCCCACTATTTAAATTGAGTCGAACAATGAACCCACGAGGCATAGAGCATCCTCTCCAGCAGACAGCTCAGGAAATACAGGTCTTCTCAATTCAGCCTGATACTCCTTACCCACCCACCACATACACACCAATGCTGTTTCCTGCCTTGATCTCTATCCAAGGTGCTCAGAGAGCCAGAGCCACTTTCCCCCAGCTTGGTGTTCTCTGAGCCTAACACAGTGCTAGACACACAACTGGGGCTCTGGAGGACTGGTTCCCAGGGAAATGCATCAACAGATCAGCCTCTCAACACTGTGCTACTGTGGGGACCGCTGACAGCTTCTTAGCCTCTCTGTTCTCTCTCCAGGCTAGCCCTAGAGCAGTGGTTCTCAATCAGGGCTACTTTTGTCCCCTAAGGGACATCTGGCAATGTTTGGAGGCATTTTTTGCTGTCACAACTAGGGCATTGTTACTGGCATCTAGTGGGTAGAGGCCAGATGCTGCTAAGCATCCTACAATGCACAGGACAGCCGTCCTGACAAAGAAATATCTGGCCTGAAATGTCAATAGTGCCAAGGTGGACAGACCCTGCTCTCTACAGAGGAAAACATAAGGAAAATGTCCCAAAGACCCAGACCCCAAACAAAATGACAGAAATGTCGCAACATGGCTTGCCAGATTCAATCCATCATAAATGCTTTGGATACTATGCTTCATTATTTAACTCTCAAGTTAAGCAGCAAAGCCTGCCCTGCAACCATCCCAAGAACATGTGGCAGGCATGGCGGGCAAGGAATGACCACGTCACAAACTCCTGTAGCTGCAGCAGCTCTGCCTACTAATTTTAATCTCCTTCTCAAAGGTCATGAATATTTTCAGACCTCTCAGCACAAGCACATTGTGGGCAGACTTGGGACATGCTGCTTCCAGTTGGCAAGGCACTTCATTCGCCAGCACCCCGAGCTTAGTTACAGGCTCAGTTTTGCCCGTGTCACTTTCTAAGGGACTCTGAGCCCATTATCCTAATTGGCAAATGATATGTAAGTAACAGAAGGCTGTGTGTCAGCAATTATGTTTATAATGAAAGCTTAATCTCCAAAAGAAAACAGTAATTCATTAAAACCACCCTTCACATCTGCCATTAGAGTAGCCAAAGGAAAAAGAATCTGCTGTATGGTAGGGTACAAATTAGCTGCACAAGCACAAAACCCAGACAAAGCCAGATGAAAAGGAGGCAAGACCTACACCCTGTTTGGTCCCAGTGAAACTTTGACTTGCTGCGTCCCTAGGGGACAGGTGGGTGAAAAGACAGCAGCTTGAGGATCAGGGCTGGGGGGGGGGGGGGCTGGCCTTTCCTTTGTCCCCTACTCATAAAGGGCTTTCCTAGCAGACCCTCTTCAACTTGGCCACTGCATCTTCTCAGCACTGCAGTGAAACTTGAGAAGGTTTGGGGGAGAAAGGGAGGATGACTCCATGGTCTGATATTTCAGCTTGGCTCTCACTATAATCCCAAACTTGACTCCCTTATTATTCATACAGATATATTAAGACCCACCATGTGCTGTGCGTTGTTCTATGGAAGCCAATAATAGCTACCCTATACATAGTGTTAATGTGTGCCAGACACTGTTCTAAGTACCTGACATAGATTCATTCACTTAACCCTCCAGTAACCCTACGCATGTTTTACATTACTGGTGACAAAATGGAGGCAGAGAGAAATAACTTGCTCAAGGTCACATAGTCTACAAGTGGTGGAGCCAGAATGTGAGCCAGGCAGACCAGCTTCAAGTCCACCCTCCTGCAGAGGGGACCAGAGCCTCCAGGCAGGGCAACCAGAGCTCATGCACAATGAATTCATGTTGTGATTTGTATCTGGAATGTTCCCCAAGAGCTCATGTGCTGGAGGCTTAGTGCCCAGTGCGGCATTGTCCAGAAGTAGGGTTGTTGGAAGGCGACTGGGTCCCAAGGGCGCTGATCTCCTCAGTGGATTCATCCATCCATGGCTGAACTGACTACTGGGAGGTGATGGACACTGTAGGCAGGTAGGGTATGACTGGAGGAAACAGGTCACGGAAGGCATGCCCTTGTGGACTATATCTTGTCCCCAGCCCCTTCCTCCTTCTCTGCCTCCCAGCTGCCGTGAGCTGAGCAGCTATCCTCCACCACATCCTCCGCCATGATGTTCTGTTTCACCTCAGGCCCAAGGCAATACAGCCAGACGACCATGGACTGAATCCTCTGAAACCACGAGCCAAAGGAAATCTTCCCTCCTTTAAGTTGTTTACATCAGGTATTGTGGTCACAGAGATGAAAAGCTGATGTGACACAGCCCACCACACCCAGGATCTGTGACAAGCATTTCACATGCCCCATCTCATCTGTGGAGGGCATGGAAGGCCACGTGCTGTTTTTCCTGTGGTGTGTAGGGACATTTGAGCAGAGTCAAAAAAAACTGAGGAGTCACAAAGGGGAGAGCACAGCTGTGGACCACATGGCCTGTCCAGAAAGCCACCAGAAAGAAAGCTAGGAGTGCAGGAGGTGTGTCCTCATCTGATCCAGACCTCCAGACCCCCCTGTGAGGTGTGTAGAGTAACCAACTGCCCCTCTGAGACAGTCTCTCGAGGCCTGGGCAGAATTAGTGACCTGCTCAAGGTCACATGGCTGCTCACCGGCAGAACCAGGGTTCACCTCGGGCATGTCTGGCTTCTAAGCCCTGGCTTCCAAGGACCTTGCCAAGATGCAGGACAGGCCACCCCCGTGGCTAGAGGACTGAGTTTTGCTATCATCTGCAGCATCTTCTATCATACCCTCCTACCACTGTGAAGAAGCTTCTGTGGACAAGGCTGCCCTGAACTGGGCAAACAACCTGTCCAGACTCCAGGTATCCGCAAGCACCACCACAGACACATGGACCCCGGCACTTGTCTAGGAATGGCCAACCCTTGGGAAAGTGGCCTCTACCTACTCCATGAACCCACCCAGAAGTGGGGACACTGCCCTCAGATGCCAGGTGCCCCTATGATCTCCCCTGCACAGGGCAGCTCTGACCCTCAGCACACTGCAGTCTGCACCTACCGACCTAACCTGGCCCTCCCACAGTGTTGGTAGCACCACAGGAAACCCAGCTACATGCTCATGGGAAATACCAGCAACAAACCAACCTTGACCTGTGAGGACAATTCGAGGTCTCAGGCTCTGCAGCCTCCAATCCCTCATTTCCCGTCATGTGCGCAACAACCACTTTCTGATGAAGATTCATGGTCTATTTCGGGGCAGGGCCAAGGCAGCTAAGGCAGTGTCATCTTCTGTTAGGAGGTGAACTCTTGATCCTCACTCATTGGTTTCATTTGTGAGTTACAAGTTTTTGAGCCTTGTGTTATTTTCCCCCAAAGTCTACAGTCAGTGTTTTTATAAATTCCTACTGTGTGATTACTACAGGTCCCAGAGTTTGATAGGTTAATAACTCCCTACTTTCCCCTCCAAGTGCTGCAGGGAGCAGAGCATCACACCAGGTGTAACTGAGCCACCATGGTGTGGTAAGTGCAGGAGCTTTCTTAAAGCTCGTTTGCTGCAATGTGCTCATCTCAAAGCCGTCCCTTGTTCACACCTGGATGCCTCAAGCCCAGTGACCAGCCCATGTGCCAGGCCGGGCCTGGCACAGGCTCAGACTCCCCCAGAAGGGCGAGCACCAGGACAGCGTCTGGCTGCACACCCCTACCAGAGTCACATTTTATTTTAGGCTCACTGCCTATCTTTGACCTTGAATACTCTGGCCTTAAAAAGAACAATGCTCAGGGCACCTCCAGTTTTTGCTCAGCTTGTCACAGCCATACTTCTCCAAGGCAGAATCACTGCAGACAAAAGAAAAGCAGGAGCAGCTGCTGGTCATGTCTACACACGCACAGCTCATTTGGCTAGGCTGCTTACCGGGTGGCCCCAGGTCCACAGGAGCAGGGCTAAGGCAGTCTGGGAAGACTCTCTGTGGGGCTCCTGGGGTCCACAGGTAATACTGGTATTTCTCTCCTTACCTCAAAACCAGGCACAGCTGTGTGGGTGAGAAAGAATTATAGGACTACTGTTATTTATTACCGTTAAAACTAAAAATCATATTCTGACACCGTACACAGAAGAATCCTGTGCATTCTCCAGAAACTAGCACAGGACCAATGGTGGAAACCACAGGATAAGAAGCACAAGAGTGGGGAGGAGGAGGTGAATTTTTCAGTTCTTGGGTCTGGGTGGTGTTGACCTCCTACAGGATAAGGAAGGAAAAGGGAATGCGCTTGGAGCCATGGGGCTGAGCTAGTTCCAAAACACACACTGTCCTTTTTCTCTCTATATCTAACAGACCTGGGAAGCATGGGGTCTCCAGGTGTTGTGTTTTGTTTTCTCTGCTTAGCTTGAGCCTATGTCTAGTACAATCTCAGTATCAGGGCAAAGTCAGAAACACACCCTACTACAGAATTGGAAGGATAGAAATGTAGAGTATAATTAGTATCTTATGAACAAAAATATCCTTAAAAAAAACAAAAAAGGGCAAAAGGAAAAGCCCAATGTAACTATACTTTCAAAGAAACAAAAAACACTTTTTAAAATTTATATAAAGAGTGCTCCATTTTTTTAATAAAACTATGTCCCCAAAGTTCTGGGGGACAATCTGGGGAAATTGAGGCTCAGGGCACTTTCATGATTGACTCCTAGAAATCACAGATGCCTTCCTCTGCACTCCCCCAAAAGGAAGCAGCCTCCATCCCTAGCCATAAGCCTCCCTGGGAGGCAGAAGCGGGCATATCACACTGCACCAGGGCACCACGGGAGAAGCAAGAGGCAAATGGTGAGCAGAGGTGCTAGAAGCACTAGGAACATGGGAGCCGGTAGGCGCAGGCCCTGCCAACAAGGGGCAGGCAGGGAGATGAGTATGAGACAAAGTTCATGCAACCCAGTGGACACAGCAGGCACGTCAAGGACAGATCCAGAATTTGGAGGAGAGCTAGAAACTTCAAGCCCACAGCTGCTAGTTAGGACCATGATACCTCCTCTCTGTCCCTCATTTGTTTATGTGTACTTGTTCCCTTTATAGCACTTCACATAGTGGTTATACCCAGTAGACAGTAAATGCTGATTTAGTATCAGGCGGGAAGCTGGAAATTTCTCACATTACAGTAACAAATCACAGTGACATTTTCAGGACTACACCATCTTGACAGTAATAACCAAGTTTTTGCATTAATGAAAACTCTGCAGGGCTACTAGAGGCCAGGATCTTGACCTGAGACACCCTCTCGGCTGATGGGTGTCTCTTTGGGCAGCTCATAAGGGTATCTTCTCCCCATTTCTGGTAAAAAAAAAAAAAATGCCATGCCCTAAGTCCAGCTGCAGGATAATGCTGGTTCCAGAACCAGAATCCTGTCATTCCTCCCTCAACCACCCTCTCCCCTCAAATAGGGCACCCTGCAGGGAAGCCAACAGCCTCCACTACAGTCAGGACCTCAAGACCTGAGCGTACCTCCGCCAGGACACAGTCCAGGGCACTTGTCTTTGTTGCTTTGGGCTCCTATACCATTTGTATTGAGAAAGAGAAATGAAAACATACCAAAGGATTATTTTTAAAACTGGTATATTTTAAATACTTAGTCTCCAGGCACACCTTGTTTGGGGGCAACATCAGAAATCCTTCTCCCAAGGCCCAGATCAGTGGTCTCTTGCCTGACCCACTAATGGCATGCTATGCTCAGAACCCCATGTTCCCCAAATGCTCCCTGTGCCAGACACCACAGCCTGAAACCCCTACAAGTCCTGACAAAGGCAAGGCCACAGGAGGAACTGAGCCAACAGCTGGAGAATGGCCAAGGAGGGGAAGAGCTGTACCTACAACCCCAAGGCCAAATGCGCACTGAGCATCTCCTCCAGGAAGCCTGCACACGCCCCCAGTGTGCACCACAAGCCTGACGTGAGCTCCAGGCACTCTGCAGCGTCTCCTCCAACACGCCTACCCTGATCCCATGTCTTCCAGATTCCACCATCTCCCAAAGAAAATCCACAGCACACGTGGATGACACGTGGCCTGGAGACTCCTCACCAGGACAGCCCTGTGGAGCATCTTCTCCAAGTCCCTCATGGGCTGTAATTGTTTTTATGATTTTCTGATGGAGTGCAAAGTGCTCCGAGGCCCTCGCTATTGCTTCCCAGTGGCCTGAGCCGATGCCTGGTGAAGTGCCTGGTCAACCTGTCCACGGCCACCTTGCCAACCTCAGTACCCACACCTCATGTCCAGGGCTCCCAAAGCCTCCCATGCGTGGAGGGAGAAGGCAGCGGAGGGGCCACTCATGAACTCCTGGGACAGCTTTTAGGTAGCTTGGGCCAAACAAATAAAAAAAAAAAAATCCCTCCATATTCTGAGTCAGCATATAAACTTACCATTAGATGTGCAGTAAAAATTCACAATCACTAGTGTATTTACCGTAGAAAAATCATACAGTTTGTATTTCTGCATGCTATTTGCATGGCTTATCCAAATGTTTTGTAAATGTCAATTCATGTGGAATGTTTGGGGCTACTTTTATAGTGCTTGGAGCATGATTTTTCAACTTTACCCTGATTATAGAACATAGCTGGCGCTCAGCGTTACAATGTTCTCATTCCTTTCTGAGCATTTGACTGCCTTATCTAACGCCTGTGCACATGCTCAGGAGCTCATGCTCGTCCTTTCTTCCTACCTTGCCATTTCACTCCTCCCTTTGCACCCTTAAGAACACATCCTAGGAATACACAGAAGGGCCCACCTATTTACTTATTTATAATTTATAAAACCTCTTTTTTTCAGCAAAGATGGGTTAAGAAAATGTGCTGACTCTTCAGCAAAACTGGAGCATTCTGTGGATAAAGAAAATATGGTATAGACACACAATGGAATTCTACTCAGCCATAAAAGGAACAAAATTATGTCATTTGCAGAAAAATTGATGGAACTGGAGAATATTATACTAAGTGAGATTAGTCGGTCTCAGAAAGTGAAGACAGGTGTGTTTTCTCTCATTTGTGGAAGCTAGAGAGAAAATAGAAAACAAAAGGAACTTGAAATAATGCAAAGATAGACTGGTAGAGTCGTTGAAGGTGTGAGAGTTAGGGAGGGGAAAGGGGAGACCTGAAAACCAGTTCAAATAATACTGCAGCAACATGCGAAGGTATTATTACCAATCTCATTAACTCGGAATCAGGGTGAGATGTGGAGGAAACTACGCAAAGAGCTGTGTGCATGTATGTTTAACACATTGAACCTCACAATGATGCATAACTGCAATGCACTAAAAAATTTTAAATGCAGCATTTTAAAAAGTACCAAAAACAGGGTAGGAGAAGAGAACTACAACATTGAGCCCTGTGCCAGGAAGGAGCTACGCAGGAACCCTGGGATCATAATAGCCCTCTGGCTTTGAGTTGGTCAGCTTAATTTTGTGAGAACACAAAATTTTAATGGACATTTATTGACCTATAGTTTTGAATCTGTCTGACCCTCAGAAAAAGACAGAAGTTAAGACTCACTTTAAGCACATTAACTGAGCATTATTTGGGTTTCATATTTAAGAGTTTGACAATTCCTTGCCCTAGTTTAATATTTAATGCAGTTCTGGGATCCAGCTCTAGATAAAGAAGATGGGATTGTTCAAGAATTGGAAGCAAGACAGGCATTTCTTGCAAGTTAGTTTCACCTCAGAACCTTCCTGTTCCTTCCTATGGGAACTACTTGATAACCACATTTCAAGTGTGCTCTAACAATCTGTAAAGCAACAAAACTTCTTTGCAATGATGATGATAATGATGACATCTGCCACCATTTGCCCAGGGCTTGGCATGTGCTTGGACCTGTATCCACATTGTCTTTTTGAGGGCTTCTCCCACCACCAGCAACAAGGCACTAGCTCCCCTTGTCCTCGCTGCAATAATAGGCAGACGATTGCCCAGCACAGAGAGCTGGTCACCAAAGCTTGCTCTGTACCACACAGGCACCGGACAGGCAAGGGGAAAGCATTGGCACAGTCCAGTAAAAGTCAGTGAAAATAATGATTCCTTCCTTACCAGGGGTCATAACTCAAGGTTTTGCTGGAGAATGACTTTGCAATCTAACTGCCAACATGTATCTTGTAACACCTGCTGCAGGTATCCCTACCGATATGACTACATCCTCCATCAGTTTTTCTTCTTGCCAGAATTGCATGCTCCTTTTTAAGTAGCCAGGATATAAATAATTATTAAGAGAATGTGAAGCAAACACACTGATAATGGTTCTAAGACAATGCCCAAATTCCATCATTCAACATCTTGAGATACTTAGAGGTGAAAGGTAACAAAATCCTAAGGAGGCAATAAGTAATTTAAGTAAAATGGGGACAGGGTAGAGCACAGATATGAAATAAAGCTGCCATAAGAGAGCCTCGGTTCACATGTATCCATGTCCGTATTTCTTTTCCTGGTACCTCTCAACTCCCATAGCTAGTCTGCCTATAGCTGCAAGATTTCCATGCTACCTCTCTCCCAGATGTGTCTCCTTTTCTTTATTCATTCCCTGCATTTATGTTTACCTGCCTGCCTGTAGATGCTGGAGACGAGCTTTCAATTCATTCTCTCGATGCTCTGTTTGTGGTGAGAACACATTCCTGGCCTGTGTATAATATCTTAGTATTCATGGAAAGACACGGGACAGAACTGAAGACTCACTGGCATTTCAAAACTAGACTCTCATCTAGGTTAACAAGCCTAAGTAGTAGGCTTTTACATCCTCCACCCCAATATTAATTCTCCTTTTTTGTTGGAGGGTGGTGCATAGGGAAGGCGGGCACATCTGTCTATCACCATCTGATAAGGCACCTTAGGAAGGTGGCCACCCAGAGTGAAGAGAGGCTGACAAGCTGAGTTGCCTAAGAAATCTCCTCCCCCAGCCCAGACCCAAGGGCCTTCTAGTCACAGACATTCTGTGGGGTCTGCCACCTGGGACCTGGGACAGATTAATAGGAAACAGATGCTGGGAGGTACTTATCTGATTAACCCACAGAGCTTGTTTTTAATGTAGAAAACAGAAAGACAGGCAAAACTGGGTCACAGACTTGATGGGATATAAAAAGAAGGTTTGAAGAAAAAAAAAAAAAGCACCAAGTCCTGTAAGTCTCCTGCTGCAGGGGAGACTAGGGATTTCTTTATATATACACACATAAACATACCTACTTTTATTAGTGCATTGCAATTATATATCCTAGCAAGGTTCAATGTGATTCATACATGCATACATGCACAAAATTCTTGGGAGACTCCAGATTTCAAACCAAAGCCCGCCTCATGTTGCGGCCACTTGGGGCCTCTTCAGGAAGAGGCATTATGCTAACTGAGATCAGTCAGTCTCAGAAAGTCAAATGTCAATCGCAGTACTTGGGAGGCTGAGACAGAAGGATCACTGGTTTGCAGCCAGCCTCTGCAACTTAGTGAGACCCTGTTTCAAAATAAAGGATAAAAAATAGGGCTGGGGATATAGCTTGAAGGTAGAAGGCCCCTGGGTTCAATCCCCAGTACAGAAAAAAAAAAGTCAAAGGTCATACATTTTCTTTCATATGTGGAAGTTCGAGAGAAAATAGGAAAGAAAAAGGACTTCAGATGCCGGGCGTGGTGGCGCACGCTTGTAATCCCAGTACTTTGGGAGGCGGAGACCGGAGGATCCGGGTTCGCAGCCAGCCTCAGCTCACGCTCTCTCTCTCTCTCTCTCTCTCTCTCTGCCTAGTGAGGCCCTCCACAACTTTGTGAGACCCGGTTTCAAAACAAAGCATAAAAAAAATAGGGCCGGGGGTGTAGTGCGGAGGTAGAACACCCCTGGGTTCAATCCCCGGTACCGCAAAAAAAAAAAAAAAGGACTTCAGATAAGAGGAGAGAGACCAGTAGAAGAGTAGAAGGGGATGGGGAAGGAGAGAGGAGGGAGAAAATAAGAGGCTTGGGGAAGGAAATGGATAAAACTGTGTTACATTCATATACGAAGGTATCACTACCTATCTCACTAACATGTATGGGGAGGGAGGGAGCAGGTGAGATCCAGAAAAAAACACGGATACAAATATATCACTCTGAAGCTCGCTATGTTGTATAATTACAACGCACTAATAAAAGTATAAAATAATTTAGACATTGCTTATATTATCAATGTACTATAAATTACAGATCAAAATAAAATACATCAGGAATATTTCTGACAAGCATAATAAAATGCTCTAGAAAAAATGGCCAACAGGTATATGAACAATTAACAACACCTCTATCAGAAGAATGTAAATGGAAACCACCATGAGATGTTAGCTCACATCTGTTATAATGGATATTTACAAAAAGTCGAAAGATAACAAATATGGGCAAGAGTGTAAAGAAGAAAGAACCCTTGTACACTGTTGGTGGGGATGGAAATTGGTATAGCCATACAGAAAACCACACGGAGGTTCCTCAAAAACAGAATGACTGTGTGACCCAGCAATTCCTCTTCTGAGTATATATCCAACAGAATCAAATATTTGCACTTTCAAAAAATGCAAATACCTTTTGATAAATGAAAGATGGGTCCTAGTATCTGGAGAATCAGTGGATTCTGATGTCAAGGAACAGAAAGTAGCTAGTGGGATCCCCTGTACCTGACCCCACCAGGGATGCACATGGCTGGACAATGGGAGCCTGGTCACCATGATGTCCAAGGATGAGGCATGTTTCCAAACCCAAGGCTGCAGTGGCAGAGACAGCACAGGAGAAGCAGCCTTGTGTGGGGAAGCAGGACGGGGGCAGCAAGAAGCCTGAGTCCACAGCCTAGAGACAGAAAGCAGGACAGTGATGGGGAAGGGGAAAGAATTAAATGGCTCTGGGGTTGGGGTCTTCTGCACAGGGAATAGCCATCTCAACTCTGTTTCTCATTCACACAGGGGATGTGGGGTCCTGCTGAGTGGACAGCAGAGAGCCAGCAGCATCTGCATGAGCCACCTAGCATGAGAGGGCGAGGAGCCCAAGCACACGCAAGTCACTGCACAGGCCTCGTGTCTCAGTACGCGCCACGCTCAGTGGCACCTCATCTTCGTTAGCTAACACAGAATCACCCAGGCCTATCAGGCCCAAGAGTGCTAAAAAGGCAATTTGCTGTTGTCCAAAGGAAACCTTTAGTTCTAAGTGAAATTCCCAACCGACAGAGCCAAAAGGCAGTAAGGACCACATGGGAACCCCCCTAATACTCCAAAGCCCAGTGTCCCCCTGCAGCTCACCCAAGGGCCATGGTGGAAAAAGAAGCTGGAGGGGAGCCTCCCTAAAGGGTCAGGAGGGCTCCTTGAGCTGCAGGAAACTGCAGGAGCTGCAGCCCAAACTGGCCTAGCCACAGAAGGAAAGATGCTCAGAAATGAGGGAAGCAGGCTGGGTGTGGTGGCACACGCTTGTAATCCCAGTACTTGGGAGGAGGAGACCGGAGGATCCGGGTTCGCGGCCAGCCTCACCTACTTAGTGAGGCCTCCGCAACTTCGTGAGACCCGGTTTCAAAATAAAGTATAAAAAATATGGCCGGGGGTGTAGCTTGGAGGTAAAATGCCCATGGGTTCAATCCCCGGTACCGCAAAAAAAATAAAAATAAAAAATAAGAAAGAAATGAGGGAAGCAATACTCAGCTTGGTCAGAAAGTACAGGGAGGGCCAGGCCTGGTGGCACATTCCTGTAATCCCAGTACTTGGGAGACTGAGACAGGAGGCTCTCAGGTTCGAGGACAGCCTCAGCAGTTTAGCAAGGCTCTCAGCAACTTAGTGAGACCCTGATTCAAACTGAACAATAAAATAGGGCTGGGGTATAGCTCGGAGGTAGAGTGCCTCTGGGTTCAATCCCCAATACCAAAAAAAAAAATGTACAGGGAGGAGGGAGAGGATGGAGGAACCATGCTCAGACCCACAGGTTCAAGAAAGGTCCAGTTTGAGAAAGGCACATGAACAAAGGCAGAGGGGGGAAGGGGCTGAGGGTCATGCATCACAGCTCCACTCTCCCCTCTTTGACTCCAGAAGCCCAGGGCCCTATACATTACAGTCACTACAGGGGGTTCAGACACTGGACTAAACCTGTATCTCATCCTAGCGCAAGAGCTGCTGCCCCACACACACGCACACACCCACACCTCTGTCTACCACCAGTGAAGGCCGGTGCCATCACAGGATCCTGTCGTTAAGGCTGCACACGGGCCTGGGATCCTGCTCAACACTGTGCCCCAGGGAGCCATCTCCCCTAAAATGAAACCCCTAGTCACTCTCACACTAGAAGGCTCTAGAAGGCTCTTCTTAAAGAAATGCACCACTATTTGCAATTCACCTCTTTGCTACAACAGTACTAAAATGCAAAGCAGAAGCTGTGTGACTTAGCCAAGCAAGAGGAAAATGCTTTGCAAATTACATATCAATGCCTTGGTTCAGTCCATGATTCTATTGCTGGAAATTGACAGCTTTTCTGCATCAGCGGATGAAGTGGCCTTCTCTCACATTCTATTCTTTCCTTAAAAAGTTGTCTTTATCCCTGTGGCTTGACCTTTAGAGAAATGAGACTAATCTCACACAGAGATTAATCATTTCAGCCACCTTGCCAGCTTCTTCCTACCCCAGCTCCATCTTCATGGGCAGACCGCATTGGCACCTAGGCTTTTGGAAACGCCTCTGAAGACCTTGTGCCAAGCTGTCCTTTCACAGATACAAGCATAAATGACACTTTGGAGTCTTCAGCCAAAATCTTACCCTTTTGTTTACCTCACATAAGCATAGGATTTCTGGATCCCAGAGAATCAATTGACAGGATTTGTTTTCTTTATGGGGAGACAGGATTGGCTTCAGAAAAGTGAAGCACAAGAGGTTTTAAGCCAAACAAAAACACAAATTGCGTGCTAAGCCAGCCAGTAGAAAACATTCACACATTAACTTTAGTATCCTAATGACTTCAATCTTATTTTTTTTCAATTTTTATTATTGTACATCCTAGACTCCACTCCTTCACCCACAATTCTTCGGCTCCTTTTTTCTTCATGATGAGACTTAGCCATCAGAGCCAGCTGGCCCTTGGAACATTTTTCTGGTGTCGAAATAGGATCACTGGCGGGGATCAAAAAATTTATTTTCTCTACTAACCTCATAAAATGCAGACTTCGCATGTCTATCAGAGATTTTATTTTATTCCTCTCCGTAAGTTCAATGCCCACAATAGGACCATCAATACTTTTATTTCTTTGCAGGATCGAAGCTGTATTAAGGCAAGTCGTGCATTCTTTGCTACAATGTGTTACCATCAAGGGTTCATACTAAAAAGGTACAAAGAAAGAAAAATTACAGTGCAAAGGAGAATAAAAGTACAAAAGCCTGGGGCTTTTCTCAGTACCAAAACCTCATTCCAACCTCCTGCCAAATGCGTCAGAACTGCCGCACTATCAAAAAGACCTGTCTCGGCTGCTGGCTGTGACCATCAAAGCAGAGCCCCTGTGGCCTTCATATCCCGTGAGGTTTGCTGGTTGCGAACCGTGAAGGCCCAGCTCCACTCATCCCAGCCGCGCAGGGTCCAAAGTTAATACTCCAAAGGCATGTCACCTCCAATTCATCAACACAGTCCTGGATTCTAAACATTCCTATATTTAATAAAAACAGGAATGAAGAAGAAGAGATGGTAGGGTAAGGAAAACATTTTGGAGAAATTGACCTGATAGCATTTTAGACCCACAAGACAAAAGCTGATCGGATCCTCCCAGGAAAGGAAGGTCTTCGGGGCATGGCATGAGGGGCCAGGCCCAGGGCGGCAGCCACTGTATCCAATGCCTGTAATAATTCATAGCTCTCATGCAGTAAACAGGGGGAATGATCTTGAAAAGAAAAGTGTTTTCTCCCTTGTCACATTTTCCTATGTCATTTCAACTGGAGATTGTTGCAGGTTACACACACACACACACACACACACACACACACACACACACACAATCTCAGAGAAAACCCATCTAATATTGCCACTTGGAAAGGGAAAGAACATGTCACAATGGGAAGAGGTACTTCATAAACATGATGCACACATTCCATTTTCTATACATAAGCAAGGAATACTACTTAGTGCTATTCTAATAAATCTATTCCAGACCTTGCCAATAGTAGAAAGTGGAATGAGAAAGAGGATTTTTGATACGAAGAAAAAACTCCTTTCTTGGGTGTTAATGTTAATTTATATAGTCAAACCCTCTCATCTGACATTTGGGTCTGAGGCAATTGATGTAAAAACTGGTTAAAGTGGAAAATCCTTTAAAAACAATACATACACACTCAAACGTTGTTTTAACTTACACCTATGCTGACTAAATGTCAGGATTTACCCATGAAAAGACATAAACAGTTCCAAGTGAGGTTCTACTAACTGGACTCTGTGTGGACCTTTTATGAACCACTCCATGAAAATGGTCTATTATTTACCATCTCAGTTTCTTTGAAGTCAAACAAGAACTGAAGACACTTATAAAGAGTAGAATCCTTCTAGATTTTTCTAATGTTTCCCCCACCTTTCATAGTTGTCATAACCCACTTATACTGACAGAAATGCTTTTGTGATGACTAATTTTGAGTCTTTTCCAAAATATTCAAAGAATTTTCAAAACAGTGATTTTTATATGCCTACTTAATCCATTTATAAAATATTTAGGGACCATTTCATTAAATTACACAAGTCTAATAGCCAGGAGAATTGACATAAGGAGGCTTGGGTGCAAACACACTGTGTGTGTCAGCCAAGGTTTAACCTCTGCGACAGGAAGGCAGGAGTGCTCTAGTGGAGAGTGAGCTCAGCTAGTGCTCAGCACACCATGGGGTAAGATGTGTGTTTTATGTCCATTACACAGGACTGCAGAATATAGAAGTCAAAGCACTGAGTCAACAACATGGAAGCAGTTTGGAAAAACTCCTGTACTTGAAATATTTAAGTATATACTGCAAAAGATTTTTTTAAGAGTTTGTTCAGATTTTGATCTAACCTATTTTTGTAAAAGTCCTCTTCTCACTGTCTTTCTGCTCCTAGGAAATGCCAATGTGTACCCATGTCCCAAATGTCCAGGGACTGCCCAGCTCTAGCTCTATTTCTTGTGTGTGTGTGTGTGTGTGTGTGTGTGTGTGTGTGTGTGTGTTACTGGGGTTTGAACCCAGGGGCATTCTACCTCCGAGCTACACTCCCAGCCCTATTTTTTATTCTTTATTTTGAAACAGTTGTGGAGGGCCTCACTAAATTGCAGAGGAACTCACTAAGTTGCTGAGGCTGGCGCGAACCTGGATCGTCCTGTCTCAGCCTCCCAAGTACTGGGATTACAAGCATGCGCCACCATGCCCGGCTGCCAGCTCTGTTTCATTGTTGAATTTCAACAGTATTCAGCATGTTATGTGCCTGAGTTTTAGATCTGGGATGTGAGTAGGGGGAACTTTATCCAAAGTGATGGGCCACAGGTCTGTTCTTTAGGCAGATGTGATTTATATATGTAAAATAACTGGGAAAGCATGAAACAGGTAACTAAAGAGCTAACTGATGAAACATGATCCAGTGCGCATGTATGTTTTACAGTCACTCAGCGCTACCGACCACTGTAAGGTAGACCGGTCAATGATGGCTGCAGGTCCTGCAGACCTTACGTGTTTCCAAAATCATTACAAACCCTCCCAGCACCCTGGCCCTCAGTCTCTGAGGCTTATAAGTCACCTTCACAATCCCTTCAAGTAAGGGGGAAACAATGGTTGTTACTCGCCCCCTCACCTCACATCAAATGAAGTAAAATGACATGGACTCCCTCCACGTCGAGCCTCTCCCTCACCCGTCCCTGGTCTCCAACAGGAAAGTAGGGAAGAGCAGGGACCCAAAATCATTCCTCCCACCCTGCCCATGAAACCACACTCCAGGTGCAGACTGGACTCGACAGGATGATTTATATTTTCCTAATTAGAGGCCCAAATAAAGACCACGGTGAATATTAAAGAAAAGCAAAATTACAGATATGAAATACTTCCCCACAAAACTCTTTTTTTTTAACATTACATGCTTGCTTTAACTCAGCCCAATACCAGGAGGAAACAGCCAGTATTAGAGACCACTTGCATGAGGTTGTCTACTTCCTGTGGGTCCAAGAAAATCAACAGCTGCAGGAATGACCCTAGCGGTCGCCTGGAATGACCCCAGGCAAGCCATCCTGAGCCACAAGTACATTATCTGGGAGAACACTGTTCTGCTCTGCATCTACCAACACCCACCCCTTTGCTGACCTGGAATTTTTGTCCATCACCTGACCAACCTGGAGCCTCAGACTCTGTCCCTCACAGTGAGCTCCACGGAGCCACCAGAAGGCATGTGAAGGATCACTTCAATGGACTAGAGGCTCCCACCAACCTGACAACACCCCAGGAAGAGCCTCATCTCACCCAGCACTGCCAGAGAGCACCTCAGCAGCAGTCGGTCTTCCTGGAGCCCTAGTCACTACCCAAAGAGCAAAGGAAGCCAGCATGAAGCAGGGCCTTGGAAATTATTGCTAGAAAACTCTAAGAACCCATGATAGGGCCAAGTCCAAGCAGAGAATGTGGCAACTATAGACTAGCAGTGGCTTTTTTCATCCTGTGTTTGATCGTGGGGGGTAGACAGCAAACGTGCCCTGCTGAGGACGTCACTCACCGATGCAGGCGTGGACCCTCACGGACAGCTGCGTCCTCAGGATGATGCTGTGCTTCTTGCCCCTCCTAAGAGAGACAGGAGACAAAACACAGGGCGTCAGAGGAGTCAGCGAAGACATCTCCACGCTGTCAGTCACCTTGAAGGTTCACCCACCGGAAAGAGGTCCCGGGGAAGCAGGAACCTAAACCGAACAACAATCTACCCTGAAACAACGTGACATCGCAGGCTTCAAGGAAACAACTAGTTTGAGTTGTTGGATTGGCGCATGCGTTTTACTGCCAAGCCCTGTCGACTCGTTCCATCCTCGGTTTGCTCGCGGCCGTGCTTTACCAAGTTGGGGCATTTGTTAAGTCTGGGCCTGTGAAGTGAAATCCCTGGAATGTAACAACACAATCCACTTGATCGTTCCCATGGCTATCTTTAATTTTTATATACAAGAAAAGGGAATACATCATGGGGCAATCAGGAAGAGCTGCCCTGCCGTGCATCAAGTCCAGGCCATCCTGGCTTTGCTCCTGTCCTCTCACAGAAGGTGGGAGTGCACCAAACAGCTATGCCCAACTCACACGGCCCATCTCACCTTGCTTCATGTCTCCCAAAGAATCAAAAGAAGGGACCTCCCCACTTCTACAAGGGCCCACTCAACAAAGATCCCAGCTTATGAAGAGAAGGACCAAACTACAGAGAAGTCAGAGGAGGTAAGTGGGAGCAAGCCTGAGTCCTGGCCACCTGGGGATGACAAGGCTTGGTGACACAGAGCCAGCCAGGCAGGGGGCAGCAGCACAGGGGTTCTCTCAGCAGCAGAACCCTTTTCCTGTCCCCCACCAGGGCTTAATTTGTAACAGAATCTGGTAGTGCCTTCCTGCTTCCTAATCTCCTCTCTGTGTTGGAAGGCAGGGGGAGGACATAAAACTCACCAAGGCCCACTGCTAATATCATAGTTATGAATTATTCATGGTAACAACTGCATCAATTATATATATATTTTTTCTTCACTCTGAAGACCAGATAAGAGGGGCATGTAGGGCGTAAAAATGGGATTTTGATTCTTCTCAAAGAGAAAGGAAATCAGTTGCATAGTCCTAGAAAAGCATCCAGTAGCTCCAGCCTGGCAGCTTCCCTTCCTACAGAGAATCCCTTTAGATTGCAGCTAGCCCCTCTGTTCATTCATTTGATTGATTTATGTTTTCTATGCACCAGGTATTAGTCTCAAGAAGCTTACAACAAATACACAACACCCAACCCATCTGCAGAAGTCAGTTTGAGATTCGTATAAACATGGATTTCTGCAAAATTTTATTCCTCACAAAAAATCTTCTCTCAAAATCCTCACATTGACATTCTTCCAACTCTTGTGATCATCCTATGGGGAAAATTCAATTAAGTGCGTTGAGCTGAACTATAGACCTGCCTTTTGTTTGACCTACCAAGAAAGGTGTTCTGGGGTGGGGCAAAGCCAGCAGGTGTACTGGGGTCACCCAGAGCTAGGCAGGGGCCACACTGGGAGAAGAGTGGTGAACCCCAGACAGTGGCCAGTTTTACCTATTAGAAACCATACAGCCTAGTCTCCCAATCCCAAGGGTTTTCTGTAATCCACATCTGCAATACTTCTACGTCAACGGTCAACGCCAAATGGATGGTAAAGCACATGTTGTAGATGCCCAGAGAGGGAATGCACAAGGTAGCTAGAGAAAGCATTTCTGAATACTTCAAGTTCTGGAGGACTAAAGAAAGGGTCCACTTATCCCCACTAGTTCTTTGGGACTGGCTATTCTCAGTATAATATTCTCGAGTTCCATCCATTTTCCTGCAAATGGTGTGATTTATGTATGTCTTTTTTATAAGTGTCCATCTTGCTGCCATCATTGACTCAGTCTTTTTGCTGATGCTTTTGGCTTCTTTTTGGGAAATAATGTCTGTCTAAAAATAATCCTTACCTTTCTAGTAAATAATGTTCTTTCCTTATGTCTTATGGCCACAACTTTCAGAGAAAAAATTAAATAATCACAGCTATATTTCTCTCCCCCTGCAGTGGGATACTGTCAGCTTGGGTTCAAAAAACTAATCATCATAATAGTTGTTAACATTTACAGAACACTCATCGTGTGCCAGATGAGGTTCTAAGTATTTTATGGGTGTTCCTTTATTTCCTAGTTCCACACATTTACAGGTGCCTACTATGGGCTGGACTCCAGGAGGCACACAAAGTACCTGCTGCTTTAAGACAGCAGTGCAGAGATCCTATCTGCATTTCCAGCCCGCTGATCCACCCTGCACATTTCAGACCTGACGCTCCCCACAACTACACCAGCCAATGCCTTAAAAATCCCTCTCAAGGTGGATGGATAGATATCCTACTGGTTCTGTTTCTCTGGGTAATTCTAATACAAATATTGAGATGTGCCTTCAAGGAGTCTCCGCAGTCCTGATATGAAATTGGCGAGAGGCTGTCATTGGCACCCATGGTAAGCACTTTAGTGTCCTTTCTCTCCCAGGCAGGTGTGCTAGAGCTGCTTCACACCTGCCAGGCTTTCCAAGCTGCCCTTCTGCAGCAGAGTGAAATGGAAATGCACCGAGTACCAGAACCGCATGACCCAGAGGCAAAGGCAGTTCAGTGGGACCCAAAATTCCCCAGGGAAAAATCAGATTCCTCTCTAATCAGCATGGCCAATGCCAGGGAAATGTCCCAGGGCCAGAGGCCAGCTGCTCTTCCAAACCAGCCCACGCCTGAAGCCAGCATGACCCCCATGACAAGGACTCAAGGAGACGCCCATCAAGACACACAGGCCAAGGACTGCTGGCACTCCTGATAGACTCCCCACTGCTTCCTGGATGCTCAGAGACAAGTTTCTCCTACAGTGTCTATGGCCTTGGGGAATAAAGGATCCGGGTTCGCGGCCAGCCTCAGCTACTTAGTGAGGCCCTCCACAACTTAATGAGACCCTGTTTCAAAATAAAGAATAAAAAATAGGACTGGGGGTATAGCTTGGAGGTAGAATGCTCCTGGGTTCAATCCCCATACCTCAAAAAAAAATCTCATTTAACCACTTATTCCCAGAAATCTCTGTATTTCCATTCTGTTCTTGTCTCTCAAGAGCACATTTTTACAAAAATCACATCAAAAGACCTTGTGATGATAAAAGCGAGGGCTTAAATTATTTTAAGTGATACCGAACCAAAGGCTTGATCACTTTTTGTAGCAATGAACAGTGAAATTGGTGTCCCCAAATATTCCTCCAATCACATCAGAAGAACTAGCCTATTATTTCAGAGGATAGTAGAAATAAATGCCTAACCATCCTGCAGCAGCAGGGGCCTGGAATGAAAAGCTCCTAGTGAGCGCCCAGAGCTGTAAGCCTGGACCAGCACTCTGCCTCGGGGATAAAGAGATGAAGGAGGATTGCAACTACTCATCAGGTAGTAAAAGGAGAGTGACGGCTAGGATTTGCTCAGATACTCAACGTTCAAGCAAGAGAGCCAGCTGCCATTACATTTATTTCCTGAGATATTCTGGTCTCCCCTAGAAGACTGTGGAGATGAAAAACAGACTCCAAAGTCAGCTGTGTGATCTTCAACAAGTTACTTAACCTCTCTCAGCCTCAGCTTCCTTGTCTGTAAAATGGGATAAGACAATGTCTACTTTCTCCTGAGAGTGTAAGGATTCAATAAGTTCACACAACTAACATGCTATGAACATACCTGGCATGAGGTAAACACAATATTCTTGTCAGTAAAGGGACAGTGTGTTGGTCTTTCTTTCAGCCACTTCCTCTCCCTCTTCATTTCTGTGTTAATGTCTGGCTATCCTCTCTGTGTCCCGTTTCATTTTGGTCTGCCTCTTCTCATCCCTCCCACCTCGCTCATCTTTCCTTTTCTCTTCCCCTTTATCTCTCTCTTTACTGCCCATTCAAGAATCTACAGCAATAGCAAGAGTGGTGTATGCTTGTAATCCCAGTACTTGGGCTGAGACAGGAGAATCGCAGGTTCGAGGCCAGCCTCAGCAACTTAGCAAGACCCAGTTTCAAAATAAAAAAATAAAATAGGGCTGGAGGTGTAGCTGGGAGGTAGAACACCTCTGGGTTCGACCCCCAGTACTACAAAAAAGTAAACTTTTAAAAAATTTTAAGAAGAATTTACAGCAATGATCTCCTTCCTGTTCCTCAATTAAAATTCAAGGCATTTAACACTTGAGTTTTTTCTTTTCTTTTTTTTTGTGATACTGGGGATTGAAACTAGAGGCATTCTACCTCTGAGCTCCATCCCCAAACCGATTTTATTTCTTATTTGGAAACAGGGTCTCACTAGGTTGCTGAGGGCCTCACTAAATTGCTGAGGCTGTCCTTGAACCTGTGATCCTCCAGTCTCAGCCTCTCAAGTAGTAGGATTACAAGTGTGTGCCACCACGCCTGGGTTCACTTGAACTTTTCCGAGTGACTCTCCTGATGTGTGTCCCTCCTGTGTGAACCTCAGTTGCACCAGTCTTTAACTACAAGGTGTGAGGAGTCCCAAGACACAGAGGGGATTCTTTGGAAGTGCCCTTCAGTGCACGTCCTGTCATGGAAGCATGGAGCCTGCATACTTGAGCAGAGATCCCAAAAGTTCTGTGTCCTGATGCCTTCTCAGAATGGCCAGCAGCATGCACTGGTTCCCTTGTCTGTCACTGTGCCTCACCTGCCACGTTCTCCCACCATGAACCTGGAACTTCTCCCTGTACCCAGCCCAAACTGTCACCAGCACAGCATTTCTTGTCCACAGCCACTCCTTGACATCTTTGTAAGCTTTAAGGAGGTATAATTTAGGGACCATAAAATCCACCTGTTGCAAGCATAGAATTCATTGATTATTGGTATATTGATGGAGCTACACAGCCATCACCACAAGCTAATCTTTGAACTTCACCTCCCAAAAAGAAACCTCATGCCCATCTGCAGTCACTGTCTGGTCCCCCACCCAGCGCCAGGCAGCCATGAATTTATCCTATCAGTTTGCCTTTTTTGAACATTTCACGTAAATGGAATTATACATATGCCACCTTTCATGTCCAGTTTCTTTCACTTAGTTTTCAAGGCTTATCCATGTCATGACAAGTTATCCATATTTAGTTTCTTATTGCTAAATAATATTCCATTAAATGGAATATACAACATTTGGTTTATCATATACAACATTTGGTTTATCTATTCGTCAGCTAATGAACATTTGAGATGTTTCCACTTAGGGGCTATTATAACTAATAGTACAAATTTCTATCTAGGCAAATGTTTCATCTCTCTTGAGTATATGTCTAGAAGTAGAATTGCTGGGTCATGTGGTAATTCTGTTTAACATTTTAATGTTTTCCAAAACAGTGTACTAGCCAGGCATGGTGGCCCTGAGAGGCTGAGACAGGAGGATCAGAAGATTGCAAGTTCGAAGACAGCCTGAGCAACTTAGTGAGACCGTTTCAAAATTAAAAAAAAATAAAATAGGGTTGGAGTGTAGCTCAGAGGTAGAATGCTCCTGAATTTAAAAAATTCTGTACTACCTTATATTCCCACCAACAATGTAGCAACGCATGAGAGTCCAATTTCTCCACATGCTCCAACACACACATCACTCCCTGTCCTCTGGATCCCAACCACCCAAGCAGGTGTGACATGGTGTCACCGTTTGATTTAAATTTCCCCAGTCACAATGTTTAGCATCTTCCCATGTGTTCATTGGCCAGTTGTATGTTTTTATCTGGAGAGACATCTATTCAAATCCTTTGTCCCTTTCTAAATTGGGTTGTTTTTGAGTTGTAATAATTCCTTCTACATTCTGGATATAAGGTCCTCCCTTATCAGATATGATTTACAAGCATCTTTTCCCATGCTGTAGCTTGGATTTTCACTTTATCAATTATGTCATTTGAGGCACAAAAGGTTTTAATTTTTGTGTGTGTGTGGCACTGGGGATTGAACCCAGGGGCATTCTACCTCTGAGCTATGCCCCCAGCCCTATTTTATTTTTTATTTTGAAACAGGGTCTCACCACGTTGTGGAGGGCCTCACTAAGTAGCTGAGGTTGGCCACAAACCTGTGATCCTCCTATTAGCCTCCCAAGTACTGGAATTACAAGTGTGCACCACCACGCCCGGCCAAGATTTTAATTTTGATGAGGTCCAATTTGTATTTTCTTTTGTCCTTGTGCATTTGGTGTCATACCTATCACCTAATCTGAGGTCTTGGAGACTTACTCCTGTTTTCTGAGAATCTGATAGTTTTAGCTCTTAGAGTTAGGCCTATAATCCATTTTAGCTCATTTCTGTATATGCTATGAGGTCTCCAATATCCTATTTCACTTTTCCTTTTACACTCGTATTTCCCCTAAAGGGATGGAAGCCTTTATTCAAGTCATCCGCAGCTTCCCTGCCATCCTTCTGCTCTACTCCCACCCCACCTCCTCTACTCTTCTGCTTCCTCTCTCCAAAGCCACCCTAGATCTTGCCACTGCCCTGGCCCTGCCTCACTCCTCTCAGCCCACTCTGTGGCCTGGTATCCTCAACTGCTCAATCCTTGGGATTTTCTCTGCGGAGGCAGGCACTGCTGGTACCCGATACCCATTTTTCCATTCTGTGTTGTAAAAAGAGCACTATTTTGTTTGGGTTGACGATGTACATTCTCCATTCAACAGTTCTCAGTGAGCTACAGGTGGAAGTTGCTCGTGGAGCTTCTGGAAAGCTTATTAAAAGGGGCCAACCCAGTCACCCACATTTGCTCTTCACCTCTCCTCATCTGAGGCAGGGACCCAATATCCACAGCAATGGAGGGAGAAGATTAGCTGGACACAGCCCCCAGTTCATGGTGTACCCATGAGCCTAAGCGCTGACCACTGGCACGTGAGTAGAAGGATATCAACGAGGAATGTGCATGCGCTCCCTCTGTCCCTTTCCTCCTTTCTAGGGACTGGGATACAGGTGAGAACTAAAGCAGCTACCCTGGACACAGAAATGAGAGCTTCATTTTGAGAATGTTATAGCTGTTTTTACCAGTACCAAAGAGGATTGTCTACATTTGGACTCTTACAATAAATAAACTTATTTTAACTGTCTTATTGAGATTTCTTAGTCTATAAAAAAGACATCTGTGCCCTAACCAATGCATGCCTTCCTGCCTTGAGGTGACGCTGGGGGGTAGGGGCAGCAGCACTATCATAACTAAGATAAAGCTGAGCTAGCCACTATTTTCTTAGAGTGGTTTTAGGTTTACAAAAATATTGTATAGCAAGTAGAGAATGTTCCCATACACCCTCACTGCCTCACCCCACAATTTCACCTATTAACATCTTGCATTAGTGTGGTTATATATATAACGATAAATGTGCCAATTATTATGAAGTCCACAGTTTACATTAGGGTTTGCTCTGTGTTAAACAGATCTAAGGGTTTTCACAAATGCATAATGTTCCATACCAAACATTATAACTTATAGATTAGTTACACCACCCTAAAAAGGCCCTGTGCACCACTTATTCATCCTTTCCTACCAGCCTGCACACCCCAAACTCTGGCAACCAGAGCCCTTTACTGTCTCCATAGTTCTGCCTTTCTCAGAATGCCACATGGTTAGAATCAAATAGTATGTAGTTTCCTCAGACCTCACAATGTGGATGTGTTTCCTGTCTTTTCTTGCTCAGCCACCCGCTCGCCCACAGATTGTGTAGAAACCTCGGGGTTTGCGGCCCCTACATGCATGGCTCAGGAGCCATAGGCTAAGAAGTCAAGTGTCTTAAGAGCCACCCAGAGTGGCCCCAAACTCTGGGTGGCTCACGTCAGCAGGCCCACGTCGATGCTGGCGGGGACCAGTCACCCCTGCAGAGGCTCCTCACAGCCCTCCAAGGTCTCTGAGCCACCAGCCTCATACTGCCAGGTTCCCCACCCCACTCCACACAAACACAAGGGCTGCAGATGGGGCGACCGCCATCCCCTCAGCAGATGAGAAAGGGGGAACACCATTAGAACATGGAGCCAGGAAGCAGCTGCCATCTTCTAAGCCTGCAGGGAGACGTGCCCAAGAAACGTCTAGTGCCCAAGTGACTTGGATAGGAGCACCTGGGAACACATGCCACTCCCAACAGCCTCACTGTCTCACAGGTCCCTGAAACAATGCTTCTCCTGCCCCACCCAAAGCCACTGTGTCCCCCGGGGGCACACCTGAAAGCACACCTTCTCCTGGAACCTCAGCAGCACTGGTCCTTCCTGATGCACTGGAGTGGTAACAGGCAAAAGAATAGGAGCTCTGGCCAGCTTGGCCCTGTGGGAAGGCTCCCCCTTGGTTGTCTTAACTATGAATCAAGACCTCAGACTGACTGACCTGCCCAGAACCCTCCAGATCTAAAATCCGGCAATTCCCACTTCAACGTATCATGTTCCCAAATTTTGACTCTAATTATGGCAATGGCTACTATTTTTTGAATGTCTGTGTTGAGTGCCAGGAACTAGCTTAAAGTTTGGGGTTTTTTTCTGTTGTTGTTTTGTTTTGGATACTGGGGATCAACCCCAGGGGTGTTCTATTTCTAAGCTGCACCCGCAGCCCTTTTTATTTTTTATTTTGAAACAGGGTCTCACTAAGTTACTGAGGCTGGCCTCCAACCTGTGATTCTCCTGTCTCAGCCTCCCAAGTACTAGGATTACAGGCACCAGCCACGGGTTGATGTTTTAGGTACATCACATTTTCTCTCTAAACAACCCAAGGAAGCAGTATCATGATTATACAATATGGGAACTGAGGTTCAAAGAGGTGAAGTTACATCCTGTGGTCACACTGCCATGAGACTAACTGGGAAGCCTATGTCCCTCACCACTATGCTATGCTGCTCTTCTGGGGTGGCAGAGAACCTATGGAAATCCCTGCTCACACAGGGAGGGAAGTGGGATGTGGGAATACTGCCCTTATTTTGTAAGTAAATTTTATTAATGTCCTCAGTTTGTAATCTTCTATCAGAAGTAGAATGGCTTGTCCAAGGTCACACAATGGTAGGGTCAGGAATAATCTAGAGGTTTTCAGGCTTCTGTTTCCACTGCATCATGCTATGCTTGCTAATTTCCCTGGCCATGGAAAGCAATGAACAGACCTTGCTTTTTTTGCATAATAATTGCTTTGTCCTTCCACTTTTGAAGGTCTTTCTCCTCTTCTCTGATTAGCTATAGCTTGAGTGATAATTGGAAACAACAAGTGAGTTAATTTTTAGTCTTGGCATGAAAGAGCAGGGTAATGGACAAGAACAAAGAAACCAATTCCCCCAGCAAGGAAACTTGCTCAGAACACAGCACACAAAATATGCCACAGTTTTCATATATCTTCATTAGATGGTCACAATATTAGTAGATATTTTTCTATAATTTACACAAAGAAAGCAAGAGCAAAAATAATACCTCACTGGCCATTTTCATACCTTGAAAGGGCAAATCTCAACTAAGGAATAATTATATCCTAAGATATAATTAACTCCCAATCATGAAAGACATAAGTTCTCAGGCATGCAGACTTTGCCAAATGCCACAAATCTAGGACATCTCAGAAGGACCCTCAGAGCAGCGACACTGCAAACGGTTCCAAACACCTGCCACCTGTGTGGGGAGGGCTCACCCTGTACCCACTTGCTAGCCAGACCAGGGATTGGCCATGTGCTTCCAGTGCCCAATGGTGGCTATTAACCTGCGGATTAACATCCTGGCATGTCTTCTGCCACTTGGGCCAGGGACAGACAGGTCCCCCCGCCAGCAGATCAGTGGAGGTGGCGTCTTCACACTCTTCTGGACAATAAGGAGGTGTCATCCTGAGTATGTTCTGAAGGACAGGGATGAGTTACTATAAATGAAGACTATCTCAAAGATATAAAACCTCACTCTGGCATGAATTTTTCAAATGTGTAGTTTCTTAAGATCTTTTGGGCTACCTTCTTCTGTTTCCTATGTGTTGAGTCCCTCTGCTCATCATGCTGTAAATTCATTTTTCCAGCATCTCTTGATTTTAGGGTGCAGAAATGGAAACCCATGGCCAGGTAAGGATTCAGAAGGGAAGGGGATAAGAAAGCAGGTGCCAGGATCTACCTGGTGAGCTGGCTGCAGGATCATCTGGCTCTTTAGGAACAGCTGTGGAGGAACCTCACAGAGCTGGACACTGGTGTCACCACTGTCAATGATGGAAGAGGATAGCAGAGGTGTCTTCCCTAGAGCCACCTCAGCATGGCTGCATGTTGTTTTCATTGGATATAGTGTTTTAGATCAGGACCAATGTCCTTGCATGAACCAACTGCATGTCACCAAAGATGCAAATGTGCATGCTGCGCACACCCTGAAGTACCTGTGCCCAGAAGTCCCTGGGATGGCAGCCAAGTGCAAATCTGGGAATCAGTCACACCTGTGTTCAAACCTGGCTCCCCACCTACTGGCTCTGAAACCCCCGAGTGTGTCATTTAACTCCAGACCCTCAGTTTTCTCCAATGAAAAATGGAGACAATAAATCCAATTACATGACTATTATGAAAATTAACTATTAAACAAAGATACTATAAAATGGCGCCTAGAATAGTGCTTGACAGCAGGCACTCCATAAATGTTATTTTTTTCACCCTTTATTCTTATAATGTTATCTAACATATTAGCACTTTTCTTCCTAAGCTGCCATCTCCAAGTCTTTGAAGTTTTGGTAAGAAAGAAAACAAAATCAAACAGGACAAGGTCTTCAAACATAACACCACTAGAGACATTTCTCAGGCTGCCAATGATCTACTCATAACACTCCTGGGGTCTGTTTGATCAATGAGCCATGAAGGCATCCAATTAGACTGTCATCCAGCCTGTGTTCTGACATCTTATATAAAGGGGTGTCATTGTCAGATACTTGGTAAAAAAAAACTATTGCAATGGAATTTCCCCAGGTCCATCAGTCCAGTAATGTTAATTTAAAAAATGATGGTGAGTAGAATCTGCTGTGACTTGAAAGACCAGCAGGGTTGTCTGAGGCCACCCTTCTCATCTCCAGAGTGGTGTGAGGGGGTATGGTTCCCAGGGTCTTTCCCCACATCTATTGATGTAACCCTTAAACCACTCTGGAAACAAGAAGGGTGTCCTCAGAGAACCTTGATGGATGCTATCAAGTCCCTTGGTCTTTTTGGTACTCATGGCTATGCCATTCGGGAATTCATTCTGGGATTGTGCCATTTGCCTAGCCACCAATACCCACTAAACACCTGTGATGGACTGAGAAAATGCTAGATGCTGGGCATTCGGGGGGCTTAGCTCTGACCTCATGGAGTTTTAGTAGAAGAGAAACAATGACCATAAATTGTGAAGAGTATTGAAACAAGGGAAACTCAGGAAGCCACCAGGACACACTTGAGTTGGAGAACTACATGAAACAAACACTAAGAAGGTACCAGTTTTTTCCCATTTTTTTTTTTTGAGCTATTCATGAAAGCTCAGTATTCTCAAATACCTTTCACCTGACTGCATTTTTAACTGGGCAAGGTAGTCTCAAACAACTTTTGGAATCCCTGAACACCACATTAAGACAACTGAGCATTATTTGGGAAGCATCAAGGAACTCTAAAGGTCTCTAAGGAGGAAGATGATAAAATCAGAGGTATACTTGGTTCAAGATAGATGGGGGTGGAAAGGGAGGTGGGGCCTCATCAGAAGGCGATTTCAGCAATCTCATGAATGGCTGATTGTTTGGCTCTATTCCAAGAAAGATTTGACTCTCTGTATACATCTCTGATTTTTATATGACCATTACTTTATTCTGACTCACAGTAGTACCAAGCAACCTAGTTATAAAAGTACTTTAATGTTTATTAACACAATTAATAGTTATCTCCACTGTAATGAGTTGAAAAGATGATATGGTATAAAACTACTAGGACATCCACCATGAAAATAAAATATCAAGTAAATTCTTGAAAACAATGTTTAAAACAGTTGTCAATCCAAGAAACTCTGGAAAACATTGATTTAATTGTGATATCAGGATGAGAAATTAACTTAGAAGGTAAATACCATGTGCTTGATTGAAATAACAGAAATTTTCTTAGGGCAGGCTACCTCAGAGTAGCTCTGTCAAGAAGAATTTCTCAAAGTGGACAAGGGTCTGCAGTCGCCACTGAGTCGCTTGCATGGCCCTGCTCCTTGTGTGACCATGAATGAGGGCCAAGCTATGTGGTTCCTCCAAATCCCTCACTCCCCCGCCTTCTGGTGAGCAGAGACCAGCATGCAGGAACACCAGGTGCTCTTACCCCACGTCATCCTGGAAACCTTCCCATTCGTCCCGCTGCTCCGCCAGAGTGGCCTCCAGGTCCAGATAGGTGCCATTGTGGGAGAGCTGCAGCGCACAGTCATCCAGCTGTGGGAGAAAGAACACAGTGAGCCCAGCCCTCTCCTCAGATGGGGACTTAACATGCTAGCACAAACAGACCGGGAGCAAACTGGGTACAAAGTGGGCAGATAAGAAGTCTGTTAAAGCACTGCACTGACAGGGTCTGAAAGACATGGGTAGCAGAGGAGAGGCAATGCTCTGGGCACTAGCTCTGTGTCTCTTTCTACTCAGAGGTCCCAGAGGAAGCTGTGGACTGGCACAGTGGGAACCAGAATCATAATGCTGGTGTAACCATGGAGTACGAGTTGCAGGGTAAAAAGACAGATTTGGCATGCTGTTTCTTTTGATTCAGTGAGAGGCCTACTTACTCAGATTCTATGGCCACAGCTGGCACATTACAAATAATAGTTGTTCAATAAACATTTTTGCAGTTGAACTGAAAGAAACCAGTTCCATCTGAATGACAACATTAGGTATCGTTGTTGCTAGTTCGTGTGTGCATGTGTGCGTGATACTTGAGATTGAACCCAAGGGCATTCTACCCCTGAGCTAAAGGGTAGAATGGGTATCACTAAGTTGCTGAGGCTGACCTCTAACCTGCCATCCTCCTGTCTCAGCCTCCCAAGTACAAAGACTATAGGCATGTGCCACCACACCCAACTCTGGGCACTCTTCTAAATATGAAGATATGGTAAGTCATTTGATTCTCACATGAACTTTATGTTCTATTGCTAAATCCACTTCACAGATAAAGAAACAAAGGCCTATGGAAAGACTAAATTACTTGCCCAATGTCACCATCTGGCAAATGGCGGAGCGGAGCTGGGATTTGGATGCCATCAGGATCATGCTCTCAACCATCACCCTCTGCACCTTCTCTACAGATCAAGACCCAAAGGGACTTGAAAATATCACACTTGCAAAATGCAGCTTGGGTCATCTGAGTGTTCAGCGTGGCCAAGCAAGGCCACATGTGTGCCAACCCCATTCCCTTTTCCTCCTGGGCACAGAGTCTACACATCCCAGCCCTGTAGTTGGGCTCTAGCTACATAACTGAGTACGACCAACAGAATGTGGGTGAAAGTAGAGAAAGTCACCAACAGGCCTGACCACAATGCCCCTGCACCAATGCCCACCTTTCTTCTCTTGCCTGCAGCCAGATGGAACAAGAGGAGGACGCCAAGCCCCAGAAAATGCCAGAGCCCCAGATGGAAGGAGCATCACCGCATCACTGCAGGAAAGAGAGCACCTTGCTGCACAGCCTCTCCTGACCCATCCTGGACTGTGATCAAGACAAGATCAAGAAATGAGCCTTGGCTGTGGTACACTGTTAAGAATGTGAGGTTCCTGTCGGGTGCAGTGGTGCACACTTGTAATCCCAGCAAATCAGGAGGCTGAGGCAGAAGGATCTCAAGTTTGAAGCCAGCCTGGGCAACTTAGCATGACTCTGTCGCAAAATAAAATAAAAAGGGCTGGTGGTGCAGCTCAGTGGTAGAGCATTTGCCCTGCATGTGCGAGGCCGTGGGTTCAATCCCCAATATTGAAAAAGAAGGGAGGGAGGGAGGGAGAGAGGGAGCGAGAGAGGGAATGAATGAGGTTGTTGTAGCAGGTGGCATTTTGTTATGTTTAGAACAATTACACTTAAAAATATAGGAACATAATTTTGCTAAAGAAGATTGAGTTAACATTATGAGGAAATCTAAATTTATAATTCTGTGTTTCATTCCTCAGGTTGTAAGGGTGGTTCCTTTTATTGATCCAGTGGCTGAGTTAAGACTCTCGTCCCAAATGACAGGAGACTGGGGAAAAGTGGAGACAAATATGTGACTACTTTAACACATCTAGATAAATACTTATAATCCACTATAAGTGAGATTTCAAACAAGGAATTAGTCTCTTTTTATGGAAAAGCTTTGCTTTGTGCCCTCAACAAGCAAAATCTAGACTATTGTCTTGTTCAGAATTGGCATCTGTAATATTTCCCCGATTCTGATTACCATCAATAGAATTAAAGGAATTTGTTCTTTATTATTTCTTTTTGTGTGTGTGGCACTGGGGATTGAACCCAGGGGCATTCTACCTCCAAGCTATGCCCAGCCCTATTTTTTATTCTTTATTTTGAAACAGGGTCTCACAAAGTTGTGGAGGGCCTCACTAAGTAGCTGAGGCTGGCCAAGAACCCAGATCCTCAGGTGTCAGCCTCCCAAGTACTGAGATTATAAGCATGTGCCACCACGCCCGGCTTGTTCTTTATTATTTCTGAGAAATACCTAGTTAAATCATTTGAAGAGTTAATCCTACTTTATTCACTTGTCTTATTTCTCTAGAGATAAATGCATATCCATGTTCACAGCAGCACAATTCACGATAGCCAAATTATGGAACCAGCCTAGGTGTCCATCAACAGGTGAATGGATTGCAAAATTATGGGATATACACATAATGGAATTCTACTCAGCCATAAAGAAAAACAAAATAATGCCATTTGCAGAAAAATGGATGGACTTAGAGAATATTATGCTAAGTGAGTTAGCCAGTCACAAAAAATGAAGGGTCATATGAGAAGGCATTTACACACAGGAATCAAACTGGACAGACGCCCTTTACTGTGGTGGAGGTGTAGCCAGGGTTGGGGGAAAGACAAAGGGGAGCTGCCTCTCCTGTGCTGTGGAAGCAATGAACAGAAAGGGTCTCCTACAGAAGGCATCTCCTTAGACAAGGGTGGCCTGTGGACTGACATCACACTTTATCATCCCTAGGTGGAAAATTCCATTAGAATCTGGACCTGTTAACACGCACTCTAGACCATGAGTATAGCTGTAATCACTGTCAGCTTGTTCTTGCTTTTAACCTCGACTGCTGGCATTAACTAATAAAGCTTACTTAGTTCTGTTGGTAGTAACAACACGTTTGCTTATGTTTAATCCCACATATAATCAGCAGACTAGCAGATGGCATAATGAAAACCTGTTAAGCCATAACAATTTCTTTTGCCTCATCCCCTGGAAATGTCTGAGCCCAGGAAAAGAAGCTTTGGCATCAAGAATCTTTGTTTCTCCTCAAAGGGGCCTGAGTTGTTCTGAGGCTGTGGTCCATGCTCAAACTGGGAGAAAACCAAGAGAGAGAAAGGAAGCACTGCTCTGGTGCAGAGAAGCAGGATGCTCATGGATGTGGTGTAAATGCTCCCAGCAAGAAAATCACTGTATATGGTATTTCTTTCACACTGACAAGAGATGAACCCAACCTCAAGAGCAGAGGGAGTGTCGGATGATTAGGAAGTGACATGTTTTGAATATTTGTCACCTTTGTTTTAATATACTTTGTTCAATTTTTGGTTTCTATAATTTAATTTTGAATCATAGCTATGTTTAACAACTGACTCACAAAAAAATCCTGAGGATTTAATAATCAGTGCTCAGAGGCCACCTCAGCCAGGGCCAGCGCACATTGCTGCTGACCCTCCCCAGGCATTCAGTGGAGATTGCAGGGGGATGAAAAGGCTGAGACATCCTGACCCAGGCTTTCGGTCCCTGCCATCCCCACCTCAGCCCTGTGCCCTTCTCCTGAGGGGGGGTGGAGATGGGGGGTACTGACATCCTCAGATTTAGTCCTGTCCTTAAAAACATCAGGGGCTATCTTGCACATCATCTCCATTCCGCACCTTCAGACTTTATACGCATATGCCAAAAGTGAATATCCAGTGGGCGTGATGGTGCACACCTGTAATTCCAGTACTTGGGAGGCTGAGACAGGAGGATCACAGGTTCGCGGCCAGCCTCCGCAACTTAGCAAGGCCCTCCACAACTTAGTGAGACCCTGTTTCAAAATAAAAATAGGGCTGGGCAGGGCATGGTGGCGCACACTTGTAATCCCAGTACTTTGGGAGGCGGAGACCGGAGGATCCGGGTTCACTGCCAGCCTCAGCGCTCTCTCTCTCTCTCTCTCTCTTCCTATTTCTCTCTCTCTCTCTCTCTCTCTACTTAGTGAGGCCCTCCGCAACTTTGTGAGACCCGGTTTCAAAATAAAGTATAAAAAATAGGGCCAGGGGTGTAGCGTGGAGGTAGAACGCCCCTGGGTTCAATCCCCGGTACTGCAAAAATAAATAAATAAATAAAAAATAAAAATAAATAAAAATAAAAATAGGGCTGGGGGTGTAGCTCAGAGGTAGAATGCCTCTGGATTCAAGCCCCAGCACCACAAAAAAGGTGGGGGGAGGGAATATCCATCTTCCTGGATATTCTCCCTGTCCTACCAGGCACCTGCGCCAATGTGCTCCAAGCCAGCCCCAGATCACAACAGGAAACCCCCACAATCTCCCAGCCTTCTGACACCGAGACCCCTCACCCTTAGCCCAACTGTCTGTTCTCACTGTTCCTCTCCTCACATTCTGACCACCATTAACCACCACCATTTCCATAGCTCCATTCTAACAAAATTATATGTCAGACACAGGCAGGGTACCAAGGAACACATAAATACTTCCTTCCCTCAAAGAGATGGTCTCATTGAGTAAGTATGACATACAAGTAGAACACAAAATCAGATAAAACACCATTTAAATCAGCTGTCAAAATGTGTGGAAGTTCTTCCTCAGTTATTATATTCCTGTTGCTATAAGTGTTCCCCACAAAACTGCCCAAGTCCCCCTTCCAAGAGAAAGACCACCACTGCTTCTTAAGCCAAATGTTACCATCCTTATCCCCTAATGAATGGCGGGGCAAGCCCCTCCCATTAGTGCCAGTGGGTCCCTCAACTGAAGAACAAAAACATGAATATGTGCCTCTTAGTCCATCAGGAAGGTCACATGGGGTCCTCATAGAAGGGCTATAAGAAAAGGAACAAACTCAGACTTTGGCTGCCCTTGGAGAGATGGGGTGTGTGCACAAAGGGGACCTAACAGCACAGGTGGCCTGTGAAGATGCCAAACAAGTCAACACACACTGCCCCAGCCACTCCACAACACAGGCCCCGCCTGGTCACTGCGCCCGAGACACATAAGGTTAATATTTAAACCATCACATGAGCCACAGAGCAAGAATAGAGCGCTTCTTGGCTAGACTGACATGTTGGAACAATAAAATCCCATAGAAATTTGGGGATGGGAGGATCGGCTTCAGGTACCATCTTCATAAGCAAATTAATAGGTACCCTAAAACAATTCTCCAGTCTTGTCAGTGATAACTAAGTAGCAATTACAAAATTCCTAAACAATGGGCCGTGGGCAGGGGTTAATTCCAATCGCATTATCATAAAGATTTAGACGGAAAGATCCAAACTTCCCCCACTGAGTGAAGGACTCAGACACCCCCCTGCCAGCCCAGTCCCTGACCTCAATTCCTGCATACAGGGAGCAACCTGATCCCCTCCCTTGGCCTCTCCTGTCAAATGTCTTCCCAGATGACTTAAGGGCCCTGGAATTTCCTGACTCCGACAATTTTCATGTCAACCCTGATCCCCTGGCAGCATGTCCCCTGCACTCCTTTCTTGGCTGTAGGTTTAGTGGCCAGGACATTGTCGGGCACTTCAGGACATAAGACAAAGCAGAGAGCCATGTGGGAAGATAGCCTTACAGGGCTATTATAGAAGGGTGGCGATTAGGGAATTTAGGGGCAGTGACAGTGGCTCAGCAGGGAGACTTCAGATCAGGTTGCAGACTGTCAACCTGTGGCCAGGATTCTGGCAGGAGGTGGGCTGCTCCAGAGGGAGTCAGTCCCAGATCCACAATCCGGGTCCTTCCAGATATGCTGAATTTTGTGCCATTCTCCCCCTCCCCCAACCAGGTCAAAACACACCAATAAATGGACCCTTATTCTCTGGAGACAGAGAAAGAGCCCTCTGCTCCTTGTAGAGAGGCTACACAAAGTCTCTCTGGGGTTCTTTTGACTGTTCCTACAAAAACAGTGCACTCAAAAAGAAAGGGCAGGCTCACCATCCCAGAAAAACCCCAAACATCTGAAACAAGGCTGATGTCACGTCTCGATTTATATATTCTTTCCCTTCCTTAAGCCAGTGAAGTGGCGTGTTACTGGGGTGGTTTAATGATTATCTGGGTTCTGGCAGCGGGTCTACAGTGATCCTAGTCTAGGCAATAAAATTTCTGTATTACCCTGAAATAGATTTGCACAGAACCATTCTATAAATATACACGGAGGCTACCCTTTAAACTAATTTTGGTAGTAGTTCAGAAGTGGGAAAATATATGCTGATTTTAAAAAAGAAAAAATATGAGCCTAAAGAAAAGCTTCAATAAATGTCACTTGTCTGTGTCATCTGATGCCTTCCCCACCCCCACCCCATCCCAGTCTCTGCATCTGCCCCCTCCCAATGTGACTTTGCAGCTCCTTCCTCATCGGGCAGATGCTTCCCCCACTCCTGGAATCTGGGCTAGCCTGCATCCTGCTTTGTCCAATAGAGTGGTAGCAAATGTGACATAGTGGACACTTGCAAGACACTTGCTCACTGGGGCTGTCCTCTCTTGCTGCTCTTGGAACTCTGCCATTGAGTGAGGCCAACCTGAATCCTCAGACCTCCAGACGACCCACCAGCTGATGACAGACCTGCAGGAGGCCAGAATAAATCAGAAAAACTAGCCCAAGCCAGAATGCCCCATAGACCCACAGGCTTGTGAACAACTTCATGGTTGTTACTTTAGGTCAGTCTCATTTTTCCATGAGCCTGCCACTGTAGCCCAAGGCAGATGGGGAGGGCATACTTCATTCACCCTGGAAGTACTCAGTAACTGGATGGGGGAGGTAGGGAAGCTCACCCCACAAGTTGCCTCCTGAACGTACCATAACACAGCTGGTTTAAAGCAGAGAAGACCACCTTATTCCTGACCCTGGGATACCACAGAGCACACACCTCTCCCTGAGCCCAAACCCGCTGGGGACAGAGGACTACAACAGAGACTGGGTAAAAGCAAGGAGGGGGAAGCCAAGCAGGGCGCACTAGAGAGGAGGAGCAGTGAGCTGAGACTACCTCCCAGGGAGGTGAGGAGGAGCAGGAGAAACCAGGATGAGCTGAGGCTCCAGGACTCCAGAGCACATTCTGCTACTCCACCTTATTCTACTCGCAAACTTGAGATTGAAAGGTATGACACAGCTATACCACTCCTGGGCATCTTTCCAAAGGAACTGACCTTAGAATATTATAGTGATAGATAATACATGCATATCCATGTTTATAGCAGCACAATTTACCATAGTCAAATTATGGGAACAGCTTAGGCGTCTGTCAACAGATGAATAGAATACAGAATTATGGTATATACACACAATGGAATTTTTCTCAGCCATAAAGAATAACAAAATTATGTCATTTGCAGGAAAATGGATGGAACTAGAGAATATTGTGTTAAGTGAAATTAGCCAGTCTCAGAAAGTGAAGGGTCCTATGTTTTCTCTCATATATGGAAGCTAGAGAGAAATTGGGAAGCAACAGGAACTTTAGGTAAATTAGGAGAGATACTAGTAGAATAGTGGAAGGGGATTGGGGAAAGGAGAGAGGGAGAGAAAAAGGGAGACTTGATCAAGGAAGCAGTTCAAACAATCCTATGTATATATGTGAAGCTATCAGTACTAATTTCAATATTATGTACAGGGAGGAGGAGGGAGCAGGTGGGATCCAGAGGGAAACGTACCAGGTGCTGTGCACATGTGTGTTTCTATCACACTAAACCTCAATATGATGTATAATTACAATGTGCCAATAAAAGAATATTTAAAAATAAAGAATTCCAAGCAACTGCAAGCCCAGGGCCTGTCTCACTGTACTGGTCCCATGCCCACAAATAGGCCCACTTCTGGCTCAGAAATGGAGCATTCCTGTGAGCCCTGGCAGGCTCAGGACAAGTTTACCGTGAGACCCTGAGCATCCCACCTCAAGCTCATTCACAGCCCAAGTGTGGCAGCAAAGCAGTCAACATGTTTCAGTTGGTCTCTTGTAGGACAGCTGTGTCTGTTTCCCCCTCAAATGGTACTGCTGTTGCTAGGCAACCATGAAGCGTGTGACTTCCTTAAAGTTTATGGTTCCTTCTAAAGGCAGCAGAGACAAGAAACTGAATTTAGATGGCAAGCAAAAGAAGTTAGGAAAGAGAGCTTTCCAACAAACAATTCCACGTGCCCCTGTCACAATTTATAACAAAACCAACATAAAAGGCCTGGCTTGGTCATTCAGGCTTTTGTGGACTATGGTCCCCTATAATAACCACTGCCAAGGGGCAAGGTGGAGGGCTCCTACTCTGGGCTTATCCTCTGCCCACCATTTCCTAAAATGGAGAGTGAGGCTGTGGCATTCGTTCCATTAGCCTTTTTTCTATATGCAGTCAGCCCTCCATGTTGATGGGTTCCACATACACGAATTAAACCAACAGTGAAAGGGAAATATTCAGAAAAAAACTTACATTTGTACCAAACATGTTGGACTTATTTTCTTGTCGTTATTCCCTAAACAATACAGTATAACAACTATTTGTATACCATTTACACTGAATTGGGTTCTGTGAGTAATCTAGAGATGATCTAAAGTATACAAGAGAATGGGTATAGGTTATATTCAAATACTATACTATTTTATTTAAGGAACTTGAACAGGGACAGATTTGGGTATCCATTTAAGTCCTAGAACCAAACCTGCAGGGATCCCAAGGGATGACAATATAATACATTGCATAATAAATTACCAGTTTTGTATAAGGATGTGACTAAGTTTAGAAATACAAGTAATACTGGTCAATTTTCTTAAGACAAAGGCCAAAAGACTGATTTATATGATTATCTGATTATCTGAAGAAAATAGGTCCTGATGACTAACCCCAACAAATCACATTGCCTTTCTTTTTTGGGGGGCAGGGGTACTACAGATTGAACCCAGGGGCTTCTCCCTCTGAGCTACACCCCCAGCCCTATTTTTTTTTTTTTTGAAACAGGATCTCACTAAGTTGCTCAGGCTGGTGGTGAACCTGCAATCCTCCTGTCTCAGCCTCCCAAGTACTGGGATTACAGGCGGCGTCTGCCACCATGCTGGCTATCACATTACCTTTCTATGTTCCTAGGGACCCATTTAGGAAACATTTCAAACAATCCTTTGTACACATGTGAAGCTATCGATACCAATTTCAATATCATGAATGGGGAAAGGAAGTGAACACGGTAGGATCTGGAGGAATTCTTTTGTGGGGGGGGGGGTACTGGGGATTGAACCCAGAGACATTCTACCTCTGAACTACGCCTCCAGCCCTTTTTATTTTTTATTTTGAAACACTAGGTTGTGGAGGGCCTTGCTAAGTTGCTGAGGCTGGCTGCAAACCTGAGATCCTCCTGTCTCAGCCTCCCATATACTGGGATTACAGGCATGTACCACCATGCCCGGCTCCAGGGGGATTCTTCAGAATAAGTATATCACAAGTACTTCATGAATATTTTAGGACAGAGCATAGGGATATTTGAAGATCCAACACTTACAGGTGATTAGATAATATGAATATGTTTGAGAGTAGTTGGATTTTACTTCCTCGGAAACCTTTAACAAGTTGTGTTATTTGTGACCACCAATCCAAACAAGAGTAGTAATGTCCTGAAACTGATTTAGGCAGTTTCCAAATCAAGCGTCAGATTTCTCTTTAACTCAACAAGCATGCATAGTTCACCAAGCAATGACAAGGGCCTCTGCCAGGTTCTTCAAGAAAGACAAAGAAAGGCAAGTTTTCTCCCACTAAGAGCTTAAATTTAGAAGAAGTGCTAATCTGTAATTAGATAAATATTTGAATTATTTCAATACCTTGCTATCATTAAATAAATAGCCAAACATATATTAAACATTTCACTTGAAAAAGCTCGAGTATATTTATTTATGTCTACAGGTACCTTTTTCTGTTTTCTGCATCACTTTATTCAAGTTGGAAAAAAAGGCATCAGCACTGTTTCAGGATTATTATTTTCCATTATCTTTCATTTATTCCCTCATTCAGCTCAATAGTCCTTTGCTGTGATCTGTGCTATGCTGTGTCTGTGAGAAAGACAGACCAGGTCACTGGGAGCACTGGGGGCTGTGAGCAGGGAGGGTACCCAGCAGCTGGTGGGAGTTTAGGAAACTGAGGAGCACAGTGAGCTAGTCACTTTTCTTGTTTTTATGTAGAGACCAAAGCATGATGATGCAAAAGGCCTGCCACGGAAGGAGTCTAAGGAGCTGTCTAGGAACTGAAAGAATGCAAGCCAAGAGCTCTGGAGGGGAGGCTCCTGGCCACAGCAGATCTTAGACTTGCCCATGACACGCAATAGTGGTAAGCAGACGCATGCAGGACCAGCTTTACAGAGTGCAGATGGAAAATGGAAGTATGAATAAAGATGCCATTGCCAAAATCAGAATCTGAGGGTGGCTAGGAAAATGGTAGAAGCAGTGGGGATGGAGAGAAGGGAAGGAAGAGGAATAATGCAGGGGGAAGGAGGAGGGCTAGAGGAAAAGTCAGAGGCTGGGTGATTGATGAGATGTGGAGGTGTCCAACAGAGAAAGGTAAAATCTTGAATTTCTTGCTGGAGCAAATTAATAAATGCTGGTACCATTTCCCAACATGGAAACACTAGATATACAGCCATTTGGAGCTAAGGAAAGAGGATATAATTGGAATTTTTGTTCTAAAACAAGTGGAGATATTTGGGGGTTTGGGTGTGAATAAAAATGTGGTGGTTGAAATCCCACAAGTGCGTTGGTGAGCCTCCAGGTACAGCTAACTTGTCATGTCATGAGGATCTGTAGTAGGATCCCCTTGTTTATTCCTGATCTTGGTAATTTGTGCTTTCTTGTTTTTTTGTTTTTGTTTTGTTTTACTTTGGTTTTTGGTTTTGTTTTGTTTTTTGTTTTCTCTAACAGCTTAGGAGAAGCCCTTCATTGATCTTATTGGTCTTTTCAAAGAACTTTTGATCATATTGCTTTTCCTCTTTCGTAAGTTTGTTTTCTATCTCATTCATTTCTCTTCTTTGTTATTTCCTTCTACATTTTTTGTGTCTAATTTTTCTAAATTCTAAAATCTTAAGATTTTCAGTCTTCTTTTCAGTTATAGCTGGTTCTATATCCAAGGATTCAACCAACAGGAAATGAAAAATATTCAGAAAGAAAACTGTGTAGGTATTGAACATGCACAGACATTTTTTCTTATCATTAGTCCTTAAACAATACAGTATAACAACTGTTTACAGGGCATTTATATGATATCAGGTATTATAGTTCATCTACTGATGACTTAAAGTTTTGTTTTGTTTTGTTTTTTGCGGTACCAGGGATTGAACCCAGGGGCATTCTACCTCCGCACTACACCCCTGGCCCTATTTTTTATACTTTATTTTGAAACCGGGTCTCACAAAGTTGCGGAGGACCTCACTAAGGAGAGAGAGAGACAGACAGAGAGACAGACAGACAGGGAGAGAGCTGAGGCTGGCCACGAACCCGGATCCTCCGGTCTCCGCCTCCCAAAGTACTGGGATTACAAGCATGCGCCACCACGCCCGGCGAGATGACTTAAAGTATGCAGAGGATGTGCATAGGTTATATGCAAACTCTGCCATTTTATATAAGAGATTTGAGCATCCATGGATTTTGGTATCCACAAAGAGGGGAGGGAGTCCTGAGTCCAATCCCCCACTATACTGAGGGAGGACTGTATGAACATTTTAAACTACAATTTTCTTCTACATAGATTTTTTAGCTACAGCCCACAAGACCTGATATGCCATTTTTTCATTATCTTCAATTCGAAATATTTTCTAAATTCCACTGGGATTTCTTCTTTGACCTAAGGGTTATTTAGAAGTGTATTGCATCATTTCCAAATATCTATGAATTCATACATCTGTTATCTTTTTTATTGTTGATTTCTAGCTTAATGCCACTGTGGACAGAAAATAGACTGTGCATGATTTCAGTTCTTTGAAATTTCCTGAGGCTTATTTTATGGTCCAATAAATGAAAAGGATGCATCTCCAACGTGCCCAGCATTTGTTAAATAGGATGCTCAGGTCATCTCTAATGCTTACTGCTCTTTATCTGCTTGTTCTATCAGAGGTGCACTAATCTCCCACTATGACTGAATTTTTTTGTTTTTCTTTTTAGTTCTGTCAATATTTTCTTTATTTATTTTGGCCATTTATTAGTTGCAGACAGACATTTCCTAGTGCACTGGCTTTTTCCACACTATAAAATTTCCTCCTTACCTCTAGTAATGCTTCTTGCCTTAAAGATTACATCATCTGCTACTGATACAACCATACCACTTTCTTTTTTTTTAGTGTTGCATGGCTTATTTTCTAGTTTTTACTTACATTAGTGGCCATATATTTAATATATGTCTCTTGTTAGTAGAATACAGTTTTTAAAATCCAATCTGATGATTTTTAATAAAAGTATGTAATAAATGTCTGCTAATCTAAAGTGACTGCTGTTTGGGTTCAAATCTACATGTTTAATATTTGATCTGCATGTACTAGTTTCCTTTTTCTTCTTTTATTGCCATATTCTGTTTAATTTACTATTCCTTATTATTCCACATTTCCTTTTATTATTCTACTTCTTCCTAGTTATACATTCTTTTATTAATTCTTTTAGTAAAATACTCTATAAATAATAACATGCCTTCCTGACCCAGCAGAGCCTATTATATGATAGAGTGTTTGCCTAGCATGTTCTGGATCTTGGATTTGATTCCTAACACCACAAAAAAGTAAAATAAGTAGAAAATTAGTGTGATAATATTCCAGACAATTTAAGGGCACTATACTAATATGGTCTATACCTTTTGAAATATTAAAGCCCATTAAATGGTATTATTTTAAGCAGCACATATTCATTTAGGTTTATCCACATATTTTTATTTCATTTATTTATTTATTTATTTATTTGCAGTACCAAGGATTGAACGCAGGGGCGTTCTACCTCCGCGCTACACCCCCGGCCCTATTTTTTATACTTTTGTTTTGAAACCGGGTCTCACGAAGTTGCGGAGGCCTCACTAAGTAGAGAGAGAGAGAGAGAGAGCTGAGGCTGGCCGCGAACCCGGATCCTCCGGTCTCCGCCTCCCAAAGTACTGGGATTACAAGCATGTGCCACCACTCCCGGCTCCTATTTTATTTTTTCTTTTTTTTTTTTTTTTTTTTTTTTTTTTTTTTTTTTTT
>PVJS01012259.1:17458-44312 GCA_004027185.1 Glis glis | reverse complement strand
AGGGCCGGGGGCGTAGCACGGAGGTAGAACGCCTCTGCGTTCAATCCCCGGTACCGCAAAAAAAATAAATAAATAAAAAAAAATAAATAAATAAATAAATAAAAAATAGGGCCGGGGGTGTAGCGCGGAGGTAGAACACCCCTGGGTTCAACCCCCGGTACCACAAAAAAAAAAAAAGAAAACTTCTACTTGTTTCTATAACAAAAAATGTTTCAGAAGAATTTTTTTTAAAAATCTGGATATCTGCTTGCAGTTACAGAAAACTTTATACTACACAAAGAAAAGACATCAGCCATTTAACATTTTAAGTCATGTTTTCCAGAAACAATCCTGCCATGTTCATCATTATATACAGCATTAGCTTTAAGAAAAGGGCAATCAGATTGGTAAATTCATAAATCATCCCTGTGCTTCTACTTTTAAAGAACTTCAGGAAAGAGAAAGAGAAAATAGCCATACGTGGGGACCATAACAATGGGAATGGAATGGAAAGAAACATCTGAGGAATAACTAAGAGTGAGATTAGCAGAGGCTGCAGAGTCATTCAATTTTGCAACATATACTGACCTTGAGGTTTCTACTCTGAGTGAACTAATAGAGGGTCATGTCAGGGGAACACGTTGATTTTGTTTTTCCTATGGAACATCCTCACGAGATGTTGAGACTGCTATTAGATATGTAAGTCTGCATTACATGATGGAGATCACAGCTCACACTGATTTGAGAGTCATCTAAGTATGGAGATGGTCCTCAAAAACCATGGTATTGCTCAGACAGTGATTCCTGGGTACAAAGAGAAGCAGGCCAAGGGCAGAAATTGGGTTACCACCAAAAGTAGTTATTATCATTGTGTATTGTGCAATATATGTGTTCAATAAACGCCTGTGAATAAGATAATGAAAGCGTCACTGATCTGCCAAGATTTAGAGAAACAATACTGAGATTCTGGCTTCTAATCAAGCCAAGGAACAGGGAATTTTTTTAAGCCACGGGCACTTTGTCTCTCACCCCCCTCTCTCGAGTCTCAAATTGGTCTCTGAATAGCTGGCTACTTTTACTGTATATTATTAGACCTCAAGACTGCATGCAACTGAGTTGTAGGGTAAAGTAACTGCTGCACCTGAACTCTATCAACACAACAAGTATTCACTGAGAACACTGATTTGCAAAGACATCTTGGTAGGGCCAAGGGTGGGGGATAAACCATAATAGTAAGAATGCCCCTGCCCTCAGAGAGTGTGAAATGCAATATGAAAAGAAAAGACAAATCTATTCAGATTTAGCAAGTAATGGCTCCTCATGGCTTGTGTGCCAGAGGAAGGGTGTAGACCATAGAGCTCCGGGTGTACAGGAGGGCAAGTCTTACTGGGCCAGGAAGTTCAGGGCAATCTCACAGCAGAGAGGGCTTGCTCTGGACTAGAATAGCAGGGGTCAGGAAGAGAAGGTCATGCAGGGGCTTAGGTCTGGGTAAGGGCAGGGAGGTGTCAAAGTTCAAGTTCATTGTGGAAAAGACTTTACAAAACAAATGAAAGTAGAATGCTGGAAAAGAGGAGTGGGGAAACTCAAGGTTGCCACCAAATGCCAAGTTTGATTTGATTTGTCTCACACACACACACACACACACACACACACACACAAACACACACTGCCCATCACTGAGTGGGGCATCACCTTTTGTTTTCCCTTTTTTCCTCTATTTTGTACTTCCTTCCAATACATACTAGAAGTCAGGGAAAAAAAAAAACTCAAAACCTGAAAGCAAGCTCCTTTTGCCTGCCTAAAAATGTGAGTTCCACCCAGTTTACTGTAAGGGTCAGAGTTCTGGGAGTAAAAAATTTGGGAGTTGGATATTTGAGGTGGTAATCAGCATTGGGAAGAAAGGGGAAGATTTAGGGAGTTCTCAACTTTTCCCGAAAGAAAAATCTAGAGATGCTTAATTTATTGGGTGTTTTCATTCCCACGTCAGACAAGTCACTTTGTGCAGAAATAGAACGTGGCTTTGATAAATTACTTAAAGTCAAAGACCATTAGACATTTGACTTTAAACAACCTCAAACCTTCAGCCCAAGACCTAATCAGTTCAAGACAGCTCTGTTAGCATGAAAAGGCAATCCAACTGAGGGATTCGGTGGGCCACTCAAATCCCCTGGGCCACATAACACCTTCATCTTGCAGCAGCAGAAGTCTGGGATATCCCCATCCAGCTGGGGCCCCAAAGTGAAGGGAGGAGAATGTCCCAGCTCCACATCTTCACAACCTGGGAAAAGCCATCCTCATTTTCCTAGCAGGCAGCTGACTTCAGCCACACACCCTCTTCCTACCATTGACTGTGCTTTCTGGACCCACCTGAATGAAGATATATTCGTCCTGGACCACCAGCGAACTGATATCAATGGAGCGGGCGAAGGGACCACTTCGAGTTGTCTCTGCACATTCCTGGATCCTGCAGGTGAGGTAGTGAGCATCTGAAATGGGAGGGCAGAGTGACACTTAGACACGAGGAGAAATGGGAAGCCAAGCTCCCATCGGCACACAAAGCTCTATTTCATGGGGAATCCATGATGTAATTTAAAATAACAATAGTTTACTTTCTTATGCACGAAATTCGAAATAGACACACACATACAAAAAGGTAATACCTAGTTTAGTCAAGGGAGTGGAGAAATAGTTAATCTCACATCCTACTGGCAAAAGAGTACATCGGTGTAGCTTTTTGGAAGAACAAATTTGAAGTAGCTATCATAATTTTACATGCGCATATTTTACACCAGCAATTCTAATTCAAGGAATGTTTTCTACAGAAAGACTCATATATTTTCACATAGAGGAAGGGGAAAGATGTTCATTATGGCATTATTCACAGCTGTGAAAAATTGAAAACAGGCGAAATGTCCATGAATTAAATAACATTTAAATAAACTAAGATAGATACATTTGACAGAGTACCATGCTGTAATTAAAAGATTAGGTAGAAACCTATGCATCGACATGCATTTCTCCAAGATGCAATACTCTGCAAACTTTTGAAAAACTATTTAGCATCATACATAGTATGGTCTACTTTGTGTTTTAAAAAACTCTTCATAGATACATAGGTTTGTACTATAAATGCATGGAAAAATGTTTCAAACAATGGAATGTAAAATTGGCAAAAGATTACTTTTGGGGAAAGGAATGGACTGAGAAGTAGATAGAATTGGAGTAGGGATTTTGATTTGTACATTATATGCACCTTTATTATTTTTACAATAAGAATAAATTCACTTATTACTTATACAATAATTTATAAAACTTGTATAATTGCCAGGCATGGTGGTGCATGCCTATAAATCCAGTACATGGGAGGCTGAGACAGGACGATCGCAGGTTCAAGGATGGCCTCAGCAACAGTTATGTAGTGAAGCTCTCAGCAACCTAGCAAGACCCTGTTTCAAAAAAAAACAAAATAAACGAATAAATAAAAATAAAAAGGGCTAGGGGTATAGCTCAGAGGTATTGAACCCAGGATTGCCCCTGGGTTCAATCCCCAATTCCACAGAAAAATCAAAACAAAAAACTACATAATTAATTATAAAATCTAAAGATCTCAACAGCTGACTACTACCCACCCTCTCAGGCAGCCCCCCCCCCAAAATTATGTCAGGATCAATAACTGAACAGTAAATCCTTGACTCTAGAAGGCATTCTGATTATGAATAGAGGATGATAAAGAAAGACAATCCATTTGGTTATTTGCTCCTTAAGGAAAAACTACAGATGATTCTCTGGGAAGAAATCACTCTGTAAGTTTGCTTTAAAAATGGTTATTATTTAAGCCAAGTATGGTGGCGCACGCTTGTAATCCCAGTACTTGGGAGGCTGAGACTGGAGGATCCGGGTTCGCGGCCAGCCTCAACTACTTAGTGAGGCCCTCTGCAACTTAGTGAGACCCTGTTTCAAACTAAAGGATAAAGAATAGGGCTGGGGGAGTAGCTTGGAGGTAGAATACCACTGGGTTCAATCCCCAGTACCGCAAAAAAAAAGGTTATTATTCATTCCTGGCATTTAAAAATAAATGGTCAAAGTGAAAAGTAGAGATCGCTTTAAGATTAAAAGTAGAGAAACCTTTGTCATCTACAGCTACAGGCATTATTGCATGTATCTATCTAATGTAATTGCTACCTGTACATGTGCATGAGTGCACAGGTGTCACAGGCTACAGTGGAGGGGGTGGTAGGCAGCAGAGATAAAGACCAAAGGTTTAGAGAAGCAAACATTTGTTACTGAGCTTAAAATAAGAGTAGTTTAAGTTATTTCCGTATATTTTTAATTAACTGATTGACTGATTAATTCATTTGATAATCATTTCTTTCTTTTTTTTTTTTTTTGCAGTACCGGGGATGGAACCCAGGGGCGTTCTACCTCCGCGCTACACCCCTGGCCCTATTTTTTTATACTTTATTTTGAAACCGGGTCTCACAAAGTTGCAGAGGGCCTCACTAGGTAGAGAGAGAGAGAGAGAGAGAGACAGGGAGAGAGAGACAGGGAAAGAGAGAGAAAGCTGAGGCTGGCCGTGAACATGGATCCTCCGGTCTCCACCTCCCAAAGTACTGGGATTACAAGCGTGCGCCACCACGCCCGGCTGATAATCATTTCTTGTGGACATACTATGTGTATTGGGTATCATATGGGTACCAGGACTACGACAATTAATGAGACAGAGATTTTCTATTCTAAGAGGACCTGTTGTCCATAAAGGAGCTTACTCATACTTATGTAGTCAGCTATCATGCACATTAATTTATAAAAATTATGCTAATTGAGGAAAGAAACATATTTTGATGGGAAGCGAATCCATTACATGCTGTGTATTCCCACTTTTTAAATGTCCATATTTGAGCAAAGTCCATTTGCTTTGGTAACCATGATCTGAACGTGCCTAACATTGACTTCATCCTCTCCATCAGCAGTCCTACCATCTGCCAGTAGCTTGAGCCCCTTAACTTCTCTTTCTTCCACATCCCATACAATCTAGTTGCTTCCTAAGCCTGGGCAGTTCGGTCTCTGAAGTGTTTCCAGAGTGCTTCTTCTGTCTTTTATCTGTCCACTTGCCTGGGACACAGTCTTTTCACTTGTATTATCTGTTGCATCCATTTCACATGAGGGTTCACTCGGACGTTAGTTTGGAAATTGGAGGGATGCAAGGCAAGCAGTCAGAGTTGCCTCTAAAGCCCGAGCCTCAGCTAATACCTCCCAGTGTCAAAACCACTAACACTTCTGAGCACCCTAGAACATGGCCTAAATATCTATGAAATAGAAGGCCTTTGACACTGGTCTAATAAACTCAAATGCCTAAGGTGTCAGGCAAATGATGTGCAAGAGTGAGGTGAGCTGCAGTAAGCCAACCAATGGTGGCTGGCACACGGTCTCAGTGTGGGGGTCTTGAGGCACAGCAGGGACCACCATAAAAAGGCAAATACTTGCAGCTGCTACTCAGCTCCAGTTCATCATTGACATGCAGGTATAAGATCTAAGTAAAGCTAAATGTCTCTGTATTTTTAATGCAAACTTTACTGGTTTTTAAAAATTGACAGCTATGTTGAGCGTGGTGGCGCACGCTTGTAATCCCAGGATTTGGGAGGCTGAGACAGGAGGATCGCAGGTTCACAGCCAGACTCAGCTACTTAGTGAGGACCTCTGCAACTTAGTGAGACCCTGTTTCAAAATAAAAAATAGGGCTGGGGATGTAGCTCGGAGATAGAAGCCCCTGGGTTCAATCCCCACTACCTAAAAAAAAAAACATGATAGCTAATTTAAATTTTAAATATGGCATAGACCAACACAACAAGGCCTTCTCATCCCCTTTCCCTGACTCTGCCCCAAGACCAGCATGCCCAGCAGTCTCTAGGTATGGCCTGCATGTCCCTTTCTCTTTGTCTTTGTGCACAGAGGAAGCCAACAGTAGCCTGGCTTCCCACTTCTGGCTGGGAGGAGAGGGGCAGGCAGGGAGCCCAGGCTGTGCTTTGGTGCACACTACTTGCCCACCAGGGATATTCTTGGACCTGCACCGCCTTACTAATTTGCTCCTAGAATAAAGCACCAAAACACAGCAAAAAGCTGCAGTCAGTACATGTAAAGAAACGACAAATGTTGACATGACAACCTGCGTCCTTCTTGTCAGCCAGTGTCTCAGGATGCTCTCTACACTAGTAATCAGAGGTATGCACAAGAGGACACCTGCTCATCCCTACACACTGGCTCATTCTTCCCTGGCTGTTGACTATTCACTTTCTCATTTGGATACTTTGAAAAAAGAATCCAGTGTATTCAAGGCCACCCCAAACAAAATCAAAACCTACCTAAACCTTGGCCCATGGCGAGTGAGGTAGCATGCCAAACTCATCCTACTTCTTGGCTCTATCTCTGCTTGCCACTGCCCAGCATGGAACGAAAGGTCCAATTTAACAGGACGGCAGCACTGAAATGAGTGTTTGAAACTCACTTAGAATTCAGAGGCCTTGCCGTCTTCAGCTGGACTCATATATTGGAAGTCCCAGTGCTTTAATTTTTCCAAAACATAGAGATATGGTAATAAGTGCAATGGTGCCTCCTGCCTGGTGAGGACCCAAAGCAGGGTGGGGAGCCTGAAGAGTATTACCAGGGAGAACTTTCCACCAAGCAGAGGTGACTGAGAGTCCTGGGGGACGGCAGGAATCAAGAGTAAACAGGGAACACCATTTGGCTCCAGCTTCACATTTATAAATGACCTGAAATGTGAACAACAGACCTTATCTCCAAATGAGGCTGGCTATACTTGTAGGGTCTCTGGGATGAGGCTCAAAGAGATATTTATCACATCACTTGAAATCCCAAAATAGACTTCTAACAAGTGTGGCCCTTTTTGTTTGTTTGGTTTTAATAACACCAGATACCAAATAAAATGGAGGTGGTCCAGATCTCTTGAGCATATCGTGACATTTGACAACAAGGCCTGTGCAGCTAGAAAGTGCTGAGTTCAAAGCCTGGACTCATTTTGTGTGGATTGCCCTCGGCTGAGTAGTAGTATAGCTTTTCATCTGGGAAATGCAGACAACTCAGTGTGTGCCTCTGAGGACTGTCGCTTGGATTGAATAATATTATGCATGGAAAATGCTTAGCACATTGTTGAATACATTTTAAAAGATCAATAAGTGTTAGCTATTTTTTTGTACGATGAAAGGAGAAGGAAGGAGACAACTCTCAGCATCCTTCATTTATTCAATTGGTAATGGGTAATATTCTGTTTTGTTGTCAGGAATCAAAAGATCATGATATTACAGGTCCTACAGTAAAGTCGTACTCTGAGTTTATGTCACTGTTTACTTTAAGTGTTATGGGTGTTTCAACAAGAAAAAAAAGTGTGTCTGAGCTGGAAAAATAGAGAAGGTCTTTGAGGAGGAGGAAGAGGAGATCCTTAAGTGTAGCCTGGATAGGGAAGTTTGCTATGGGAGAAGAACATTCTTGAACAAGAGAGGAAAATATGCCCATGGACTTTTATGCAGGCAAAGCTCATGGAACACACTACATAACAACATGCTAAAGGACTGATTTTGTGTACTCCCTATTCTTGAACTTCTATTTTCTATCCTCTCCTCTGAGACACCCTCAAATGAAAAACTAGAAAAAACAGACTTTAGAAGATGTTACTTAGATGTTCCTATGGAAAACCAGAGAGATGTCCTAAATGCTTAATCTTTATGAATAACATGTCAAAAGACTTCTTAATGTATAACAGCTGGTGTGGTCACTGCTCCACTTACAAAGGCTTTGTTCCCTGCACCATGAATCCAAGTACTGTGTGCATGTATGTCCTTACCACTCTGAGCTAGATTATGATGTGAGACTACCATGCACCAATAAAAGTATATTTTTAAAAAGTGGCTCTATCATAGCAGACTATTTAGGGAAGGTGGTAACATTCCCCAGGTGTGGCCAGCCTGGTGCCTCCTCACCCTACAGATGTTAGACCAAGGGTGTCATATGATGATACGATGATAAGCCTCAGGTGGGCTTATTCATTGCTTTTGTATTGGATCAAGGTATGTACAAAATCTGCAGGTGTCAGACACTCTTAGCCATCATAGGAAACAGAGAACATAGATAAATTCTTTTCTCAGATTTCCAGGGTAATAAGAGAGACAACAAATTCACAAATGAATGTGTCTTGGGATCCATGCTGGGGACAGGCTGCTCAGAACTGGGGGAGGTGGACAGAGCCCAAGACAATCTCAAACCCTTAGCCTTCATTTCTTCCCAAGGGGTAGGATTTCTGCCAGGAGTTTTGTATGGCTTGGGGAAGCAGCTTCTAACTATTTTTATTCAGAAAGGCAAGCTTCTCATCTAGATCAACAAATTTCACTCTGAAGTCCAGTTTGGGCTTTGCCAAACCTTTCCAAAAGGGTTACCTCCTTGCCAGCAGAAATAGTCTTTGCCATCTTTTTCTCTCCTCTGCTGACTTTGAAAGCCCCAGTGAATGCTAGTTAAACTGAATTGAATTACATTAAAAGCCTATACATTTTTGTTATGCCGAATTATATGGTGACTTGTGATTATGTTTTACCTTTGAGATTACTAAATATTCAAACTTCCTAGACATCACGCCTCTTGCCACCTCAGAGAAAAGAACTTTCCACGATTCACTCAACTTCCATCCCTTTGGGTAATACACACGTTGTCAGAAATTGAAAAAGTGAATTAAAACTGGGAACAAAAAGCAAATTCAGCTCTTCAGGTCTGTTCTTCGAGAAATACCCAGGAGCTGTTTATTTTAAATAACATTAACTCCCAAATACAAATAAGTAAGAACGAGCAGATTCAAGGGAACTCTGGAAAGTTATTGAGCCTCCAATAAGCCTCCTTTTCCTAGGTTTGGAAGTGGGCCTAACCTATATGCAGACCTAGTGGAAAACAAAGGAGGGGACATTGTTACTGAATACCTACTAGAGCACACAGTGGATACTAAAAACTAACAAAATGAGCAATAACTACAACAACAACAAAAAGGTAGTTTCTGTTCCTTCTATTGGGCTTACAGATTCAAACCTTTTGTGAATTTCCTAATATCTCAGAAGAAAACTCAGCATTCTCTGCCTTATTAAGGCACAGGAGACAACCTGGCAAAGTTATGGACATTTAGAAATCAGAGCAACCGTGAATATCTTAAGACATAAAAAGTGTAATAGTTGAAATCATGCCACAAGTGTATACAAAATGACCAATGTAAATCTCAAAGAAGGGTACTGGGAGAGGAAAGAAGGGGGGAAGGACCCAGTGGGAAGTGCTCCAAGAGTTGTGTGATATTTTTTCTATCACTCTATACCCCAATATGATGTATAATTACAATGCACCAAATTAAAAAAAAACATTTCTATTAAAAAAAGAGTTCTAGCCAGGCGTGGTGGTGCACGCTTGTAATCCCAGTACTTGGGAGGTGGAGACTGGAGGATCCAGGTTCGCGGCCAGCCTCAGCTACTTAGTGAGGCCTCTGCAACTTCGTGAGACCCGGTTTCAAAATAAAGTATAAAAAATAGGGCTGGGGATGTAGCTCAGAGGTAGAACGCCCCTGCGTTCAATCCCCAGTACCGCAAAAAAAAAAAAGAGTTCTGAAACCCCATTCAGAGCTCTTTCCAGTCCATCAGCCTAATACTCTGACATGTAATATGATGACAGTATGGTAATGATGATGGTGAGGATGAGGATGACAATGACAATAGCAACATTTCTGAGTGTTTACTGCGTGTTGGGTAGTATTTTAAGAACTACATGCATTAGCTTATTTAATTCCTGCAACAGTCCAATAAGGAGTTACAATCACTATCACCCCCATGTTATAGATGAGGAAATTGAGGCATAGAATATTAATGTGTGTGTGTGTGTGTGTGTGTGATACAGAGGATTGAACCCAGGGGCATTCTACCTCTGAGCTACATGTCCAGCCCTGTTTAATTTTTTATTCTGAAACAGGGTCTCACTAAATTGCAGAAGGCCTAAGTTGCTGAGGCTGGCTGCAAACCTTCAGTCCTCCTGTCTCAGCCTCCCAAGTACTGGGATTACAAGTGTGCACCACCAAGCCCAGCTCAGAATAATTAGTTTGCCTAAATTCTACAGCCATAGTGACAGAGCTGGGATTTGAACTCAGGCAATTTGATACCAGAACCTGTGATCCTAATCACCATGTATTTGAAACATAAAAGGAAAATCAGGCTGAGAATTAGACCAGAGACCATATTCTGGTCCAGTCTCTGTCACTGACTGATGTGACCTCAGGCACATTTTTACACTTGTTTAAACCTTTTGGAAAATGAAGTAATTTGAAAAACTCTGATCTGCTCCAACTTTTTAAAAAGGATTCTGAAATCTTTTCATCAAAGAAAATCCTATATCCTTAATATAGAGAGTTCAGTGTACTTGCTCTGGTCAAACCAAGCAGCCTGCAGTCCCACTGACTCGTTTCCTATTTCATCTTCACCTTGGCCTCTAAGTTCTCAGAGAGCTGCTAGAGCAGCTAATAGTTTGACCTGTGTTCCAAGCCCATCTAATTACTTATGCCTGCCTGAAATGTCCTGTTAAATACCAGTCTTTATCTTGAAGTAGCAAGAAAGTGCAGACTGACTGATGAGGGTTGAGGATGGCACAGGGGCAAGGAACACTGGCCTATGTACTACAGATTTTTATTCTAGAAATTTCTGGAACACCTAGATGTTTGAAAACCTTTTGCCCAAATCCAGGTTCACTCATCACAGTGTCCCTACAAGACACCCATCTGGCTTGTGCTGGGGATTTCCAATAAAGAAGAGCTCATATCCCGAGACAGCCGAGGTCTTTTTTCGGCATTCGTAGCTGTTACCCTTTTGTTTACTGAACTGAAATCTCCCTTGCTGTAAATTTTACTCTACAATTGTTAGCAAAGTGATGAAAAATTATAAAAATACTGCTCCTATGTGTTTTTACTTTCAGATAGATACAGCACTAGATGAGGGGTCACAGAAAGGCTAAGACAATTATCCGAGGACAAACAGCTTCTCGATGAGTCAGTTCTCCAACTCAACTCATGTCACCAAGTTAATGCTCAATTGCCTCTTGAATGGAGGGGGTATGCATGTGTCTGTGACTGAGTTAGTGAGTATCAGAGAGAAAAAGAGAGCCTTATAGGTGACATTCAAATAAAAGATGATTTTCAGTGGTGAATGGATGTGGGGAAGCCATTTATATTCTCAATCCCATGCCAGAAACAGATTAATATTGATGTTCACCAAACTGATTGGATTTTCCCTTTTTTCACCCAAAATATTTATTTATTTATAATGTGCTTTTATTGGTGCATTGTAGTCTCACATCACAATGAAAATCAAGTTGAGAGTAACATACAGGCACACAGCACTTGGTGCACCCCCCGCCTCCCTTTCCCCCGCAATACAGAGTACTGAGATTGACGTTGTTGTATTCTCATATGTACACATGGTTGATGGTAGTAATTCTATTAATGAACTTCATTCTTCCCCTTCCCCTTCCCTTTAGACCACTTCCCTGACTCCACTGAGGCTTCTCCACTATTGTCTGGAGTCCCTTTTGTATCCCCACTACTACCTAGTTACTAGGTATCATTCCAAAGGGATTGAAACCAGAAAACTACAGCAATTTATGCATACCCATGTTCATAGCAGCACAATTCACAATAGCCAAATTATGGAACCAATCTAGGTTCCATATCATCAACAGACGAATGGATCACAAAATTATGGGAAATACACACAATGGAATTCTATTCAGCAATAAAGAAGAACAAAATAATATCATTTACAAGAAAATGGAAGGACCTGGAGAACATTATGTTAAGTGAGACTGGCTTTTCCCTTTTAAACCTTGCCAGAGCAAGAGATGATTCAATGCTTTTAGCTTTATCTGGAAGTCTGACTCCTTGTAAGATGGACCAGGACCTGGACAGAGTGGCGATTTCTACCTCTGAACAGGAAAGGAACCAGTGTGTGCTAGATTTGCTCCAGACAGTGGGAGCCAGGCTCAGAGACAAGGTGTCAGTGCTGCACCGCAGGACTGTGCTACTGCTCTGAGCTCCTTTGCTCCAGAGCAACAGGCATATGATGTCAGCTCAAAATGACCTTTCACATTTTCCAGTAGCCAAATTAAAGAGGTAAATACAAAAGCAAAATTCATTTTAGTATGTTCTATTTAAACCAATATATCCCCAAATGTGATCATTTCATCATATTATCAATACAAAAACTATTAAGGGACATTTTTCATTCTCTTATTCATAGTAAATCTTTGAAACCTGGTACAACTTTACAGTTAAAGTGCACCTCGATTTGGACAGCACATTTCAAGACTCCATAACCACAGGTGACTACTGTACTGAACAGCTCAGCTCTAGCATAATTCTCCCACTTACACTTCCTACCATCTCCTTGGGAAAAATCTGACTCATCCCGCTCTCCTGTGCAGCCTTCAGCCACTCCTCAGCAGTTGGGTAGACTTTCCTTTCAGTTCCTGTAGCACTGTGTCCATGAGACTCACATCAGAGTGAGTGGCCTTTAGCACATCATGTCGCAACAGTGATCGGTGGTGTATGCATCTGTCTCTCCCATCGGCCTGTGGGCTACTTGGTGCCAACTGTGTCCTGTTCATCTCTCTATCCCCCACAGCACAGCACAGTGCAGTGCTAATCAAAGCAGAGTCCCTGGACCACAGGCAGCACCTGAGAGCTTGTCGGAAATAAGGAACACATGCTTTTCTAAGCTCCTCAGATGGAGCATGAACACGTTAAAGTTTGAGAAGCTCAGATCTAATAATCTGGCTCTCAATCCTGCACTTAGAATCACCAGAACAATTTTATAAAGGGTCAATTTCCCTAGAAGTTCCTTGTTCCCTAGAGATTCTTTATTCATTGATTTGTGGTGGGGTCATGAATGTGTGTGTGTGTGTGTGTGTGTGTGTGTGAGAGAGAGAGAGAGAGATTCTAAGTTTCCCTGGTGATTATAATGCTTAATCTGAGAACCACTTGTCTCCTATACCTGGAAAGTGTTTCAGAATGGTATTAATTGTTTCAGAATAGTTAATTGTGAGTGAATGTAAAAATATAAGGGAAATGCCAGTTTCTATACTGATATTCCTATAGATCCCAGTATTCCTGTCTTGCTCTGGGAACTACAAAGAACAGCATTTAATTGTCCTTTTAAGAACCTATCTTGCTCCCCCTGTTCACTGAATGAATGAATAAATCATTACTTCTCCTTCATTATATAAGGAAAGAAAAGGAATCTAGACAGGTTTAGTTCCTTCCCTGGATCACATGGCCTTTCAGTGGAAAAACTTAAATTAGAATTTAGGTTTCTACTCTCCCAGTCTGCCTGCCTATGCAAACTAAATGTGGCTCTCATGGAGATGCAGCAGGAGAGGTGGTGTGGACCGCCCTGTTCAGGGCAGTCTAACCCTCCACTAGTGCTGGGAGAATCTGCTCATCCTGCACTCTTCCTATGCTTGTCTCTCTGTTTTGGCAGATGGTGTGGGCAAACTCAGCAAGTCCAATGTGGCCAAGCAAGAAAAGGCCTTGCCTCGGAGCTGGGGCTAGCTGCTAGACCTGTTTGGCCATAGCATGTTCTCTGAGAAGCTGGGTGCAGGATGGGGTATAGGTCATAGCTCACTGACACCATCCTCTGCTCTGTTCTACCACCACACTCAGAGGAGGCCACAAGACAAGCCAGCTTCCTTGTCCATTTCTCAGCATCATTCCTGAGTTATAAGTCAAGTTAGTCAGGATGGGCGACAAGGAAGACAGAACAAAGCTGCCTTGTTCTCTAGAGATGATGCTGGGGTCCGAATGGGCTGGGTGCTGGCTTTTCATCTGTCACCTACTGCATATTAAACATAATACTTGCTAATAGAAGAGGAGGATAGAAAGGAATTTGAAATGACCAGAGACTATCTGATAGAATCTGTATCTGTGGTCACAGTTAGGGAAATCAGTTTTATCATGAAGCTTTATCATTAGAAAAGGCAGGAATGACCTGAGATGGCATGGATTATGGCTCAGAAAACTTCCTACAGGCTCCTTCATGGGTCCTTCCCAACACCCTCTACTGGCTCCATCTTCCTCATTTTTACCCAGTTCATAACCTACAGCTAAGCACATATCACCTCACATGACTCTGGGAACTTGTAAGGTTCTCATCTCTATCCAGAATGCTCTGAGAAATTCCTACTAATCCCTTAAGTAGCAAATCAAACATTTCTTCTTCCTCCATTGTTTTAATGGCTGATTTTTAATAGCAAACATTTTTAATTTTGATGAAGCTAAATTTATCAATTATTTATTTTATAGTTCTTAGTGACTTATCTATATTGAACTTTGTCCAATCTAAGATCATGAAGATTTCCCCCTGTTTTCTTCTAAAGGTTTTGTAAGTTGATGCTTAACATTTAGATCTATGTTCCATTTTGAGTTAAGTTTTACATAAGCTGTGAATCATGGTTTGAAGTTAATTTTTCCCCAGATGATACCCCAAATGGAGAAAACAATACTCTTTTTCCACTGAGTTTGCTATATGCTGCAACCTTGTTCAATACACTTATTAGTTCTGGAACTTTCTGTATGGATTCCATGGTTTTTCCATATAGACAATCAGAAGAACAAGTTTTCTTTTTTCCTTTTGTTGTAATCTATATGAATTGTATTTCATTTTTCCTGCTTTATTGCAGTGGGCAGGACTTTCAGCATAATGTTGAACAGGAGTGGTAGCGTGAATATCTATGCCCTTTTCCTGCTCTTTGGTATCTCATCACTAAGTATAATGTTAATTGTAGATCTTTGGCAGATGTCCTTTAGCAGGAGTTCTTGTCTATTCCTAGTTTGTTAAGAGATTTTTGTTCTAGTCCACCCTTCCCCTCAATTACTAACTAGCTATGTGAATTTGGACAAATTTGAATTTAAACTACTATATCAGAAAGAGAGAAAAATAAAACACATGTTGTACCTTTTTGTAATGAGAATTATGTGTGATTGCATGCATGCAAGAAAGCATTCGCTACATGCCACAAAGGAAGGGGACTGTGCATTTCATTAAGGTACACAAAATAAAATATCCCTGATTAATGCTGTTTTTCTATATGTACTTTTAAAATAAAGCTGGGTCAGAGCCAATTCAGTAGGTTGAGAGAAGATTCTTCTAGCTATTGAAAAACTAATTTTAAAAACCTAGAAAATAGAACAGACCTAATATAAACTATACTTTAACCTAAGTGTTAACACATGGCATTTATTCCTATTATATTTCTGCCTGTCTTTCTTGCCATTCTTGAATTCTGACAATAGTCCAGGGAGTATTCTACACACTGCATTTTTAATCTCATAAAATTTCACAGCACTTCTACACCCATAAGCCTTATGCCAGTTTTGACCAGAATTCTTGAACTTCCAGAAAATAAATTTAAACTTATGTAAGAAATTACTTTTAAAAAATAATAAACACGGGAGCTGTCCAGCAGTAGAAAAGGATGAATCTTAAGTCTCATGGAACCTGAGAACACACTGTCAGAGTTTGGGGGGAAGGGATTCCTATACTAGGTAGGAAGTCAGACCAGCCTATAAGGTTTTCCCCAACTCTGAAACACTATGACCACCACACATCATATGTGTGGCTTAAAAGACAAGAGCAAGGCAGGAGAGCACCAAAAATCGGCTGTGGGTTATTTTCTGAGATCAGCTCTCTGCTGTCCTCTTGTTACTCTCCTCTGCTTGGCTCCTACAACCCCATAACTCACCTATACTCCCAGTTTCTTTCTCAGGAGCAAGCATCAAATCGTACTTTTTTGGGGGGGGGTTGGTACTGGTGATTGAACACAAGGGTGGCATTCTACCTCCAAGGTACACCCCCAGCCCCTTTCTTTTATTACTATTTTTAAAAACAGGGTCTCAACAAGTTGCTAAGGGCCTCACTAAGTTTCTGAGGCTGGCCTCGAACCTGTCATCCTCCTGTTTCAGCCCCCCAAGTCCTGGGATCACAAACATGCACTAGCATGCCCAGCCAAATCATACAATTTTGAGTCCAGAATTTACCACCCTCATGATCAATAACTCTAAGCATGTGACATTATTTTCTTATATCTCAAAGAGCTCTTCTCAAGGAATAAATTAAAAGGGAGAGAGAGAATATATAGTTAGATATAAAATGTCCCCTAAAGGGCTCATGTATTAATGTTTGGAGCTGATGTAATGGGGTCATGAGGGTTGTAATCCCAGCAGTGGATAAATCCATTGTAATGGATTTACCTGGGTGGTGACCCAGGCCTGTAGGGTGTGGCTAGAGGTGAGTCCCTGGGGGTGCAGCCTTGGGGATTATATAAATGGTTCCTCCTCCCCCTGCTCTGTCTCTTGCTTCTGGCCTCAATGATGTGAGGAGCACAGCCCATGTGCTCTCCCTCTGTCCACCTCCAGCCTCCATGCCCTGAGATCCGGGGTCCTCAGCCTCACGTGGACTGAGCGAGAAACTGTAAGAAAATAAACCTTCCTTCCTCTGAGCTACATGGTCAGGTCTTAGATTATGGCTGTAGGAATGCTGACTAGAACTAAGAGGGGGGGGATGAAGTAGGAAGAGAGGGAGGAGACAGGCAAAGTGATAGATATATAGTAATAAATTAGGATTGGCTTGTAACTCTTAAAAATGAAAATAAGGCAAACGAAATATATTTCCCTAAATGCATGTTTCTGGCATGTATCTGTGGTTGGCCTCAAACATTTCTCCTGGAGAAAGCACATGCAGTTTTACTTTAATGTATTCTGAGCAACACAGCAACACCCACAGCCAGGTCAAAAACAGGATCTTCTTACAAGATTGGTACTTTTCTTCCTTCTCTCACAGTCTTCTTCTACTTGGTCAACCCAGAAAGTAGTGAGGTGAGCAGGGCAAGGAGGGTGTTCTCAGACCACAGAGGAAGTTACAGCCTAAATAAGTTAGGGTTATTTCTCCTGGCCTCGCAGTTAGAAAGTGGCAGAGCCCCAGATCCCAACTCACAGGCAGGTGCTTGTTCTCGGTACTTCTGGGCCACCCCTATTAGTTTGACTCTATTTTCAATCTAGGAGATGCTAATTACGTATTTATGTATTTTTGTTTAAGTTGATTTTTGTTTTGCTTAGATAGGAAAGAGCCCTTACAAGTATGATCAACTTCAAAAAGAGTTAAATGTTTAAATTGATGCAAAATGATGCTTATTTAGTTAAATTCTGTGTGAGATGTACATAGCCATACAAGATAAAAAGGAGGTTGTATGTTTGAAATCTTGGGGTCCCCACCATATGATCCAGCTATACCACTCCTTGGTATCTTTCCAAAATTAAATTCAGAATACTATATTGAGACATGCATATCCATGTTCATAGCAGCACAATTCGCAATAGCCAAATTACGGAACCAACCTAGGTGCTTGTCAACAGATGCATGGATAGTAAAAATGTGGTATATATACACATGGAATTTTACTCAGCCATAAAGAAGAACAAAATTATGTCATTTGCAGGAAAATGGAAAAAACTAGAGAATATGATGCTGAGTGAGATCAGCCAGTCTGAAAGAAAGAGTCAAGGGTCATATATTTTCTTTCATATGTAGAAGTTACAGAGAAAATAAGAAACAAAAGGGACTTTGGATAAATGAGGAGACAGACCAATAGAATAGTGGAAGGGGATTTGGGGAGGGTGTTGGGGAGGAGAAAAAGGAGGCTTGACAAAAGAAACACTTCAAATAATGCTATGTCCATCTGTGCAGGTGTCACCACGAATCTCACATGAACATGTACATGTATGGGGGTGGGGTGGGGGAGCAGGGTGGGGTCCAGAGGGAAACATACCAAGTGCTGTGTGCATGCATGTTTGTATCGCTTTACTTATTTATTTATTTATTTAGCAGTACCAAGGATTGAACTCGGGGCGTTCTACCTCCGAGCTACACCCCCAGCCCTAATTTTTATTCTTTATTTGGAAACAGGGTCTCACTAAGTTGCAGAGGGCCTCACTAAGTAGCTAAGGCTGGCTGTAAACCCGGATTCTCCGGTCTCAGCCTCCCAAGTACTGGGATTACAAGCGTGTGCCACCACACCCGGCTCTGTTTGTATAACTTTAAATCTCACAATGGTATATAGTTACAATGGACCAATGAAAGTATTTTAAAGCAGAAATCTTGGGGTTCCACGGTCAGAACAGAGCCCCTTGTTCTTAGGGACAACACAAGCCTTACTTACCACTATACCTCCAAGGCCTAAAACAATGCATGGCACATAGTAGGCCATCCCTAAATATTTGCAGAATGGATAAATAAACCCTTTTGAAAATTAATGCCCACATAAAAGGTTCATTTTTTCAAATCAAACAGCCCCTGCAATTCACCACGGGAATGTAAAAATACAGTGATGAGCTACCGACATCCCTGTTTGAATTACACTGAAGATGCTAAGGAAATTACTAACAGGAGCCTCAAAATTCATCACATTAACTCACATCCCCAGAAAATTCATTCCTGAGGGTTTATTTCAATGAAATGTCTCCCTTGGGACCTGAAGTCTCTTCCCCACTCTGAGAAATAAGGATGGAAATGGCAGTAATGGAGCTTGGGGCTTTTCATCTTCAGGAGCCATTAAAATGCAAATTGGGGGAGGAGATCCGTGGGCAGATCTCCCTGGCCCAGCCTCAGCTGCAGGAGCGCACTCACATCCATCCGCAGTCCGCACCTCCATGTGCACCAGGTCCGCCTCCTTGTCCAGCCCCGCCACTGACCTGGGAAAGGAAGGGAGAGACAGGCTCAGTAAGGACAGGGACAGCAGCCAGAGAAGTGGGAATCCCTCTCTCAAACAGGACTGTCCTGCACTGTGGGGTCCTGGGTGGTGTAGCTGGCCCTAGAATCTGCACCTGTGAGGGTCATAAAATGCATTAGTCCTACAGTGGTGTCGGGGAGTCAGGGACTCAAAAAAATAAATAAAAAGGACAACAAAGAAGGATACAGAGTCCACAGTGATGCTGATCCAAACTTCTTTCCTTGGCCCTTCTCCACCCCCTAGAACCTTCTAAAAGGTCCTCTCTTCCCCATGGTCTCCCATCTGTCTCCTTGGTCTTGCCACTCTTGGTTACTTCCACCACTTGCTCTCTGTCTCCCTGTCACCCGGATCACCACCTCCTGCCCTGTTCTGTTTTTTTCACTGTCTGTCCTGATTTGATCCTTTTAATCCTTCTTTACTCCTTCCTTGCAAACATGTATTTGGCAACAAACATTCAAAACCTGGTCTGGCAAGAACAAAATACTCCTGGTAAATGGGTTGAGAAACATTAAAAGTCTCTGGCCAATTGCTGGAAGGAGGGTTGAGAATCCCTACAGATAACCCTTGTAGACCTCCAACCTTCCATGCAGAAAGCCTGGGATATCTCTCCTACCTTAGATATCCAAGCCAGAGTTAGACCCAGAAAGTCAACTAAAAGTGCCAACAGGCACATTGAAACATCATGCCTTAAAGAGCACATAATCCATTCTCTCTGGCAAGCTGTTACTCATAGTCTATTTACTCATATTTTAAACACCATCTTGAGATTGGTTTTCTGCTTTTCCAGCCTTCAATAGGTAAGAAACAGCAGGTTAGAGAAAGAAAATAGATTAATGGTTAAGAATCAACGGCCGATACCAAGATAGCACAAGAAATAGAAAACAGATGAAAACCAGACCTAAGAACTCAAAACCCAATCTTCCACACCACAAATCCCTACACTTCTCTATAGCCCTGCGGGCATTGCGGCATTATAGCACAGTTCACTGTCTAAGTCCATGGTGTAGGGCTGAAGAAATAGAAAACAGGAAGCAGGGACTCATGGTACCCAGTGTTCTTTAAGAAATGAGGGTTGCAAGTGATATATGTTAGAGAAAATAAAATCATTTTTGTTTGTTAAAATAAAACGATTATATCTTGAAAGGTCAAACTTAGTTTTCTAAAATGTTCACTTATATAAAATACTTCTTTCCCCAAAGAAGCTGAATAAATGAGGCGTTACTCTAATGGCTTCTTTTCCCCAATGATCATTGGTATACTATCCCTTTTGTTTTTCTCTACTTCATTTGAGCCTAATAGCAAACTCCTAAGGTAAGAAGAGCAGGGACCATTAGCCATATTTGACTGGGAGAGAAACTGAGGCATGAAGACGTTTAGGTTTGTCTAAGATCACACAAGGAGTACATAGGCCAGAAAGATGTCCTAATTTCTCAGCCCCCAGCAGCTCCAACATCCTCCTTATACCATCATCTCCCTTCCCCTTTGTTCCAGCCAAGTCTTACTCTTCCTTCCAAGCCCACCTGGCCTCACACCTGCAGCAGCCCTCCCTTCCCTCCTCTCATGCAGGAGCCCTTTCTCTGTTCCCATAGCATCCTTGTCCCAGTGGTCCTGCAGATTGTCTGCTCGTGAGAACCACTGAGGAGCTTTGAAATACAGATGCCTGGGCCCCCTCCCTGGAGCAAGGAAATCTGAACCTGTAAGGGTGGGATCACAGCATCGGGGTGTTTTTAGAGCTCCAAGGTGATTTCCATGTGCAGCCACATTGGAGAACCACTGTGTTGCATGAGTCAATCACATCTTTATACAACTACTAATTCATTTCTGCCTCTTTCTCACTTGGATATACACTTTAAAGAAGTAGGACTCTGCCTTATTTATTTTGGAACCACTGGTACTTACGTGCCTAGTACATAGGATGTGCTCCTCATGTGTTGATTAAACTAATCAACCACTCAATGTCCCTGAGATGATGCCAACATTGCAATATGAAACTCACTGGAGGTCAGACACATAGAGGATTGAGGGCACGAGGAGGGACTACACCAACACCTTCCGTGTGTGTCAGCCTCCCTGCTTCTTTGTAAGTGAGTTGGCATTCTCGGGATTAGAAGCTTCTCAGTTGTTATTCTTAGATTCTCTCCCCACAGACAGTATCATGTAAAGAACTGGAACCATGGCTGTGCCTGATTGTGGTCATCAAATGCTATGCTCCATTAACAAAGGAAGAAAGTCCTTGCCTTTTAAGAGCTTAAAACAAGATAAATAAACCAATAAAACAAGCTGAGACTCTGTTCTCATCCAGGTGGGTTCACACCCTTCTACCTCTCTAGAATCTTACACATCTTCAAGGCTGAACCCAAGAATGAAGTCCTCCTGGAAGCTTTCCCTGGTCACTACAGCTCCCATTCATCTCTCTCCTGCAAGCTTCTAGAAGATTCAGAATCTTGATCAAATGTCCTCTGTGACTGTGACTAAGTTGGTGTTTTCTCTTGAATTGCTCTTGGCTCACTAGAATGGATACCTGTGGTTTGGGTCTGCTTGGCATCCTTGTCCCTTCCATTCTGCATGGATCTGTTCTATCTGATTCAAGCCTTGTGCTTCTGGGTAGGCTCCTCAGTCACAATAGCCCATCCCTCTGAACCCCCAGGATGTGCTATGATCTGGCATGGACATGAGACATCTTGGCTATGACAATCAGGACAAGCCAGGGAAATTTAGAAGACCTCTTCAGGATTTGTCCAACTGGAGCAGGGAGGAAAGAATTCTATTTCTTCCTTAGTCACCAGAAGAAATGTTTCTAGTCTGATCTCAAGACCAGATCTAAAATAATGACATAGCAAGGCATGGTGATGCACACCTGTAATCCCAGTACTTGGGAGGCTGAGACAGGAGGATTGCAGGTTTGAGGCCAGCTTCAGCAACTTAGTGAAGCTTTCAGCAACTTAGTGAGACCCTGTTTCAAAATAAAAAATAAAATAGGGCTAGGGATATAGCTCAGAACACCCCTGGGTTTAATGTTAATCTCCAGTAGGAAAAAAAAAAGAATGGTGTAGATATGGCAGAGACAAAGAGAACTAACAGTGTGACAAAGAGACAGGGAAATATGGCAATATGAAGACATTGGTCAAGAAGGAGAAGAGATAGAGACAATGACAGACAGATGTACAGAGACAGAGAATGTAACAGAAACACACAGAGATAAAGAAGCAGAGACAGGGCATATGCATGCACACACACACACACACACACACACACACACACACACACAAAAGATAGACAAACAGACAGCTAGATACAACTAAAGGTACCTGGATCTGAATCCACTCCTTTCCCAGCCCCATCTAAATTATGCAGCCTGTTCAGACCCACAAGCCCACAGGTGGCCTTTGTTGGTGAAGGCATTTATATATTTACTTGTGTACCCCATCAGTTACAAACAGGATGACTTTATATACAGCCCATTGGACCATAAGGTTCCTAAGGGCAGGGATCCTAATTAACATTCTCCAATATTTGCCACAAGGCACAGCTCAGGATTGGCACTTCTTTGGATTGAATTATGGGAGTAAGAGGTGTGGAACCTGCTCTGTCCCTGGGCCACAGGACAGGACGGTAAGCTGGGCAGAGGGCAGAGGTGTAGCAAAATCACTTGGGTAAGGAGGGGAGACGAAGATTCTTCACCACAGTCTGGGCTGTGGCCCACAGATCCTCACCCAGCACAGACAGTGCCTGCTGCCCACTTTCTGCAGGACTGGCAGCATTAGCCTCGGGGTTCTCAATGTTAGCCCTGCCAACGTTTTTGGCGAGATGATTCTTTGCAGTAAGAGCTGTCCTATGTATCGCAGAATATTTAGCAGCAACCCCGGCCTCTACTAGATAGAGTAGCACCCTGGCAGTTGTGGCAACTAAAAATGTTTCTAGGCATTGCTAACCACCTCCTGGTGGGGAACAAACCCACTGCCTCAGCTGGACACATTTAACCGCTGCCTGGACTCTGTGCAGCCCCTGCTAACAGGATAATGAAAATAAGCATTCAGGAAGTACACTTCCTCGCCTAGCACAACTCTAACACACCCGAGAAGCCTGTGAACTATTGCTATTCTGGGCCACAACATCTCACTAGGAAACTACCTGACACTCATCAAGTAGAAGCAATTGGGTCCCTACTCTTAAAGCCTCAGGCCCTTAATTCTGGGAGCTCAATGTAAGGAATGTGCACACAAAACACACCAGCAAAGAAACACAAGATGCAAATGTTGGGCATATTTTTGGGGGGCGAGATGGGGTGGTGGAAGCTATAAAGCATGCACTTGTGGACACGTCTGGGAAAGTGCATATAATAATGATGATAAATGTTAATGAGTATGGGGACCATTTCTGTGTCAGGCATTGTGTTTGGTATTTATAAGCATTATCTTAATTAATCCTCAAAATGAGTTTTTAAGGAAGGTACCATTCATCTAATTTTCCTCCTTGGTAAAAGTGGGATAATAAGAGAGATTAAGTAATGTGCCTAAAGCCACAGGATAATAACAATTCACAGATATTGAGAGTACACCATGTACCAGGCACTATTTTACATACAAATGCTGATCTCATTTAATCCTTACATCAACTCTATGAGTTAGAAATCAATCATCTCCCCTATTTTAAAAGGGCACAATCAGGCATTGAGAGCTGAGGGAACTTGCCCAAAGTCATACAGCTAGGAAACAGCTAAATTGGGACTTGAACCGGGCAGGTGGCTTTGAGCCAGGGGCTTAACTTCTCCTGTAAACTGCACACCTATGGCAAGGAAGAGTGGAATCTGAGCCCAGCCATCTCTCTGAGGGTCAAGAATCTAACAAACGTGCCCCATGGCCCCTCTCCCCCATATCTAAGTCCCTTTAAAACAGAACTGTAGGGAACAAATTGACCTGAATACATTTTCAATATTGCACAACATTTTGGTTGGAGACTATGCAAGCTGAGAGGCACTCAAGTTGGCAATCACTGGTAGGAAAGGAATGGTGGAAATAGGAAAAGGAGATTGGGACAATGGTGGAGGAGTAGTGAGTGGCCGTTTTTGCAAAGAAAGATAAAAACCATTGAGGAAAAAGAAGCTTGGAGCTTGGGCTTGACTCTTGAGATCTGCGAGGATGGAAGGAGCTGAGAGGTGTATGAGGAGCCGCGGCATTGCTAAGTGTAGTGGGAAGGAGGGGAGAGGCAAGCATGCTAACATATGCCAGGGAGCTTAATAAATACCCCTGGCCCCTCTTGTGCCTCAAGCATCCAGGTTCCTTCACCTTCCCAGGGATAATGTTAGTCCAGAGTCACCAGTGGGCCAGGGGCAGTATCTAGTGTAGAACCAGCCACAGGACAGATAATGCACCCTGTGATTAGTGTCTGCAACCAAGGAAAGATAAATGTAGAAATATCCCACTGAAACCTCACGGGAGAAAACTGGAGAGTTTCTAGAAAGCATCGGATGGTAAAGGGAAACTGTATCAGGATGCATTATCACTAAGGCAATGTGTAAACACGTCATCCATTATTGCCTTTGTTTGGTTACCATGTTATTTCTGTTTTTAACTGAACAACTGTAACACAAAATTTTATGGGACAAAATAGAGTCAAGATATTACAATCAGATATGGATCTATAAAGAAACTCTTATGAATATTTTTAAATTCCTCAGTCATGAATTGTTTAACCATAAGGATTTTCTGAAACCCTAACAACCATGATTGGGGGGACATCTTTTCCAGTAGATTTTTGCCAGTCTTCGTCAAGAAGAGAATAGGATCAGGCCCTTTCTTATAAACTCTCTATCAAATATTGCACATATGTCCAATAATGACCTTTAGTTTCCACATCTGTCAAATAGGAAGAGCATAACACCAACTTCACAGAGTTATGGGGATTAAAGGAGCTAATTAGGAAACAGAACAGTGCTTGGCACACAGAAAGCATTCTTCATATTTTCCAATTACTATTTTTATTTGAAGGACAGGATAAACTAATCTGCCCTCCTGCCTGCCTTCCTCTCCCTTATACCTCAGCCCTACATTTGTTGAGTGCCTATGATGACAGCATTGGTGTAGACACTGAATACCACAAGTCCCTGCTATCATGGACTTCAATTTAGGCACCTTCTCCCTCTTCTAGACTAATCATACATCCCAAATCCTGGGAATCAACTTTTGATCCAAGCTCCTGAAACACCGTGCTCTCTTCCCCATCATAGAAATCATTGCACTAGGTCAAAATTATCTTTTCCCTATTAGACACGATCCTTGACCTCAGGAGCTTTTACTAGATAATGTATCCATTTATTTCATCATAGTGCTTTGTGCATGGTAAATTATCAGTAAACATATGTTGAATGAATGATCAAAACACTCTGATTCAGTCACACAATCACCAGAAGACCCTTTCTTAAGCACTCTTGGGTCCAGAAGAGATCTCCGTGACCTTCCTGTGTCCCAGATAATGTTTGTCTTGTGGGCTGCTCACCTAATGCAGAAAGAGGGGAGAGAAAACCAACTCTACAGAGCTGAATAATGTGTGTGAAATAGCCTCCACTTGGGGGTATTTATTGTCATTATTTAATAATGATGAATGAGCCCCCAAATAGCACCAAGATCATTTGAAACTCTGAGGGGAAGGGCAGTGATTATTGTCCAAACTGGGAACCTGTATGAGTTCTGAGCAAAGATAAAGGAGACAGGGAACAACAGGAAGTAGGGAGCCATATCCATTCCTCCAGGGAAGAAACTAAGCCCCCCCCCAGAACCACACACTCACCGATGTGACTGACAGACGAACATGGAAATGGTCAAATGGCTTCAAGCTTATTTTTATCAACTGCACCCTCAGTCCCTCAGTGCTAATAGTCTTGGAGTCCTATCATATAAAATAGGTCAGACAGGAACTTCTCAGGAACCAGAAGACAGCTTAGACACAACAGTCCCTGAGAGAGCCGGGGGTGGCAACGTTTGAAACATCACAATCTCATCCAGAGCCTTCATTTCATAACAGAAAACGGAGCCTCTCAACTGTCCAGAGACACAGCTGGTTTGTGTCGAGTGGCCCTAGAATCCAACCTGGAATTTCAGTCCCAGGCCTCTTCAGAACACACTGGGATGTTGTGAAGGAGTGGTGTTTGTTGTTGTTGTTGTTGTTGTTTGTTTTTTCTCTGTGTGAGTGTGAGTTTCAGGGCAACAATTTCCCTAGATATAAGAAAACTAGATCTCAGGAGGGAGATCTTGAAAGAAAGGTACTGATCAGGTCAAAGTACAAATGCTTTAACAACTAATTAGCTAGACCTGTAAATTACAAAATAATCTTTTCTATGAATATTATTTTTAGTGGAGAAATGGTTACTGTATACATTAATGGGGTACAATGCGATGTTTTGACATATGTATACAATGTAGGATAATTTAAATCAAGTTAATTCATGTACCTATCACCTCGCCTATCATTTTTTGTGTTGTGGTGAGACACCTGAAGTTTACTCTTTGTTATTTTGACATACACAAGGCCTTATTATGACTCGTGTCTCCCTCCCGTACCTCAGTGAATCTCTTCTACTCACCACACCTTTCTCTCCTTTCACGGCTTTGCTGAAACTGTCTCTCTGCTTGGGATACTCATTCTAGTTCACTCTGTGTAGTTGCTGCTCACTGCCTGGCTCAGTACGGGATTCCTGTGAAAGCTCCTCACCCTGGCTGAGTATTAGAGTTTCTTCAGGGAAGTTTCTAAAAATATTAAATACTGCCGGGCATGGTGGCGCACGCTTGTAATCCCAGTACTTTGGGAGGCAGAGACCGGAGGATACAGGTTCGCGGCCAACCTCAGCATGCATGCACGCGCGCGCAATCTCTCTCTCTCTCTCTCTCCTCTCTCTCTCTCTCTCTCTCTCTCTCTCTCTACCTAGTGAGGCCCTCCGCAACTTTGTGAGACCTGGTTTCAAAAATAAATAAAGCATAAAAAAATAGGGCTGGGGGTGTAGCACGGAGGTAGAATGCCCCTGGGT
>PVJS01012259.1:0-17358 GCA_004027185.1 Glis glis | reverse complement strand
TTCTGGTTGAACTGATCTGGAGGAACAGTCCTCTCATTCTGATTCTGATGTTAGTGGCAACAGAATCTTCTGGCCTGCTCGTTGAAACAGGGATGCTGGGATGGACTGCCAGAACCTCTCATTCAGGAGGTCTGGGTGGGGCCCAAGAATCTGCATTCTTAGGAAGTGCACAGGTGACACAATGATGAAGGTCAGGAGTCTAGCCTGGAGTAAGGTCCAGGATTCAGTAGCTGTTAGATCTTCCCAGGTGATTAAGAATGTGCAGTCAGAGTTGAAAATCATTTCTTAGAGCCCAAACACAACCTCATGCCACAGTGGTCTCTCCTCTCCAAGTGGTCTCTCCTCTCCAAGTATCAGTGATGTAGGGAAGAGAATCAATTCTGCTGTCAGGTCCTGGGTTGGGGTCCTGTCTCCATCACTCCCCAACCGTGAGATCACAGGTAATTTACTTAACTAGATAATGCTTACTAAGATAGTGCTCACATTATCTTAAGTGCAACTTATATTTATTGATCACCAGGATTTTTTTTTTCAGAACTGGGGATGGAACCCAGGAGCATTCTACCTCTGAGCTACATCCCCCAGCCCTATTTTTTGTTCTTTATTTTAAAACAGGGTCTCACTAAGTTGCGGAGGGCCTAAGTAGCTGAGGCTGGCCGCGAACCCGGATCCTCCTGTCTCAGCCTCCCAAGTACTAGGATTACAAGCGTGCGCCACCATGCCTGGCACCACCAGGATTTTTAATATCTCACTTAATCCTTAAGCAAACTTGGAGGTCAACAAAATATAATCTTTTTTCTTCCTTTTTTCCTTCTTTTCAGACGAGGAAAAGGAGATTTTCAGATATCAAACGGCCTAACCATTGCTAAGGAATGGGAAAGAGAGGGAGCCTGGATTCAAACCTAATTCTACTCCACCTTCTGTTATTTGGGTGCCAAATTTTTTTCTCCTTCATTCCACTCTCCTTCAAGACAGGCTCCAGACATGATTAAATTATGTTTTCCACTAGTGCTGAGCACCCTGTCTTGCACTGCATTTGTTAGCTATCTGTTGAGAAGATGAATAAATACATGAATGTGAATAATAATAATAATACTAATAACCCCAGCAGTGTGTGTAGGATAAATGTTGAAAATAGCTCTATAATATGATGAAACAGATTTCATTCATTTAATTAATCTCCAGGCAATTAAATGAATAAAGTCTTCATTTTATATTATTATGCTGCTATTTTGCCCATTTATCCTCAAAGCAATATTGGGTCTGTCAAACACAGTCATCTGTGATTTTCTTGACAAATGCGATGATCCCGTGAAAATGCTGAGGCAGCAAAACCTCGGGGCTCTCATCCAGCTCCGGGAGCAGGGCTCCTCTAGTAGGCACTTTGAGTTTTTCCTCAACTCGCAGACATCCCCCTGCCTCTATCAACTGCTTGCTAGCTCCAGATTTGCAGGTGTTCAGGTGGAGGAGCCTTCACCCACGTCTCTCCTGTGTGGACTTGTCCCTTGTCCACAGCTGAGCAGATCAGGGCTGGACCCCTGACTCAGGCTGGGTCAAAGGGAATTGTTTCCCAGACTTTGGGATTGGTTTGAGAGATTGTAGCATGAGACTTGGAAGAACTTTGTCTTGGGTATTTTAAGCAGCTCTGCTGGAGAGAAGAGATGGAAAGAGAAGACTCTATGGGATTCTGGGATAGGGTTCTTGAGTTTTAACTGCATTTTCCTCTTGGATCCTAATAATGCTCTCTCTCCTGCTTGCTCTTTATTTAAGTTACCTTCTTGCAACCAGAGTCATTACCAGCACACTCCTATGAAGTTGTTCAGCATGTAGAGGGCCTTCCTGTTCCACCTGGATAATGACTGTCCCCTCAGCCTCCTCATTCTCCCAGCAAAGGGCCACTGACCAGATCAGTTTTTTCAAATTATGGGGTATGTCCCATTAGGGCAGTCATGAAATATATTTAGTGGATCAAAACCCATTTTTTTTCAAAAAATAGAAGAGACTGGAATAGAAAATAGCAGAGCGCATCTCATGTGGTAGGCTAAGTATTTTTCATGTAACTTTGCTTACACTAAATAAAAAGACATAGATTTATACTGGGTCACAAAGTATAGTGTAATCCCTACTGGGGAAGCAGAAAAAGAAACTCTAAGGTCTTTTTTAGTCTAATACCTTTTCAAGTTCTGGATATCTGGAATCAAATTCAGCAGCCACGTGAAATATTTTCAGGACAAAGTGTACACATATGGGGGAGGCCACTCCCAATGATAAGGAAGTTCAACTCCACTGAAGGGCCTCCGGGGACTGAGTCAGGGCCGTGCTACATGCTAGCAGTTGAAATTTTAAGCTGAACTTTGGTCATTGGGATTTCATGACTGTGTTACTACAGTGAAAATCCATGAAAACTTATCTAAAGGCAACTGAACAACTGCTCTACTAGAAATAAGACCAGAAATCCCTTGGCAAATACTTACTGAATCCCTACTGTGTGTGAGCACTCACTTGAGTGAGTCACTAGACAGCCACCGTGGGGCTCATTTATTTGCTGCAGATATGTGAGGTACAGCCTGGCATAGCTCCTGTGAACAGTTCCATAGTTCTGGACAAGACCCGGTTGTGTGACACGCCTAAGAAAGACAGCTGCGGCTCCCAGAAGACCTATTAATCCCATTAACAGACCAAGCACATTGCAACATTTGTAGAATGGTTGTGGAGAACTGACAAGAGCCCTCATTCCCAGCCATTTGATTTTTTGAGTTTTGTCTCTCAGATAACATTATCTCCCCCCGAGCACACACTGTCCCTTGAACAGGCACTTATGGAATGACAGGGAAAGGAGCCTGCAGTCTTGCTAGAAAGATATGGTGGATCAGGAAGGGATTCACAAATATGGGAAGATCAGGGCTACGCTTGAAGAGCGAGTGAGATAAGAAAGTCAGGGAAAGGAGGGGGTGATAGTGTCCAAGGCATGTAGTGTGAATGATGGTGCAAGGGTAGGGTATCTGGGCAGACGTCATGAGTGGTCACTCTGGAGACAGAGTAAGGAAAAACTTGGAGACAAAGATAAGACACCATCCCAGGCATGATACACTGGTTACTGCAACCTAAATTCTCCAATATGCGCTCCTTTCTGCTTTTGCCATTGGACAAATTCTTCTGTTCCTGAAAGCATATTCATTTTATTTCATTAGAATAGATTTTATATAAAGGTCATCTTTATTTTATTTCATTTTTGGTACTGGGGGATTGAACGTAGGTGCATTCATTCTACCTTTGAGCTTCACCCCCAGCCCTTTTTTAAAATTTTTAAAACAGGGTCTCTCTAGGTTGCTGAAAGTCTCCCTATATTGCTGAGGCTGTCTTCAAACCTGCGATCCTCCTGTTTCAGCCTCCCAAGTACTGGAATTACAGGAGTGTGCCACACTCCTGGCTAAAGGTAAACTTTATTTGAAAGTAGATAATTTAAGGTATGGTGGCACATGCTTGTAATCCCAGTACTTGGGAAACTGACACATGAGAATCGTAGGTTCACTGGCAGCCTCAGCAACTTAGCAACTCTACAACTTAAAGAGACCCTGTGTCCAAATAAAAAATAAAATAGAGCCGGGGGTATAGCTCAGAGGTAGAATGCCCCTGGGTCCCATCCCAGTATCACAAAATAAATAAAATAGATCATTTAGAAAGTTTATGCTTTTAAAAATGTATATATGTATGTATATACATATAATTATATAAGGTCTTCTTTAGTCTAATACTTTTTCAAGTTCTGGATGTCTGGAATCAAATTCAGCAGCCATGTGAAATATTTTCAGGACAAACTGTACACATATGGGGGAGGCCACTCCCAATGATAAGGAAGTTCAACTCCACTGAAGGGCCTCAGGGGATCGAGTCAGGGCCGTGCTACATACTAGCAGTTGAAATTTTAAGCTGAACTTTGGTCATTGGGATTTCATGACTGTGTTACTACAGTGAAAATCCATGAAAACTTATATATATATATATAATATATAATTAATTATATATAATTATATATATATATAATATTATATATATATAATTTTTTTGCGGTACTGGGGATTGAACCCAGGGGCATTCTACCTCTGAGCTATACCCCCAGCCCTATTTTTTTGTTGTTGTTTATTTTGAAACAGGGTCTCCTAAGTTGCAGAGGGCCTAAGTAGCTGAGGCTGGCCGCAAACCTGGATCCTCCAGTCACAGCCTCCCAAGTACTGGGATTACAAACATGCACCACCACACCCAGCTATAAATTTTAATTAATATATGTGTGCTTTTACAATATCGAAACTTGGAACATGCATGACTCCCCAAACCGCACTGCTCTGTGGAGAAAGCCTCGTGTCATCATTCACCACGTGCCTCTTCACGCCCAGGATTCAGTCAACAGTCATGCACACTCAGGTAGATGAAGCCAAAGAATAAGAATGCAAAGTCAGGACAAAGGCAGCACCCACTGAAATGTTCTAAAATATTTGATGTGAGAAGAATCCAGGGAGGCATTCATGTTGTCAAGAATTTCTATTTAAACTTGGATTGAGAAGGGCCTTTCCCTATTATCCCCATCATCATGATGCTGGATCTTTTCTGGGAAAACCATCACACTAACTAAATAGTTCATCCAGCTCACACACAGGTACTGAGTGCCCACTACATGTCCAGTATCAGAAAGAAAATCAAATCCGGAGAGAAGATGCCAAGATGAGTAAGAGCAGGTTGCAGCTCTCTGGAAGCTCAGGCTGGGGCAGTAAACAGTGCTGAAGGGAATATGCTGGTAAGAAGATGTGGCATGCGTGCCAACAGTGGGCCATCTGCACAGAGCACGAGGCAGGGGGAGTCTACTGTATTGGTCAGATCAACAGAATTCACAGAATGAAGAAAGGAAGGGGGGGGGAGGATTTATTAGATTAGCTCACAATGTAGTCCTGAATTTCGACCGCATGTGAAAAAGTCAGAGGAATCAGCAGCTGGTCGGGCAGTCTAAGAGCCGGAGCCCCAGGATTGAAGCAACCACCAATTCAGTCCAGTCCAAGATGTGAAGATAAGGAAGCTCTTCGGAGAAACGATGGTAAAGTTTCAGTTCGAAGAGTTGGAGGCCGACGATCTCAGACGAGAGCAGAAGATCAAGAAGTTCTCCAAGGAAACGGCGAAGTTGGAGACCGACGATCTCAAACGAGAGCAGATGCGTTTTCCTCAGGAAGCGTCGCAGCTCAGCTCTACGCAGCTTTCTCCTTTTTATCTAAGTCCTGCACCTATCAGAACCCTGCTACCCACATTTAGGGCAGGATTTCTGGTTCAATCTGCTGTTATACAACCAAAGTCACATGATCTTAGGAGGGTCAAGTTGACAAACCAGACCAACTATCACATCTACAAAGGGTCAGATCTGCAAAAGCGAGTAGAAGAGAGTCGTACATGTGGAGGAGGCACAGAGTCCTTTGGGCCCAGCAGTGTGACCCTATGGCTCCTAAAGCAAGTATTTCCCAAGAGCTTCCTGTGCAGCCAGCACAGAGTCAGCAGTAAGATGAAGATCAGGAGGCCAGAGGTGGTGGAGGGGTTGGTAAGGTGGAGCAGGATGCAATGCGAGGAAGAAGCAGGTTCCTGAGGCTACAGAGACCCGTTAGAGGAGAACAGAGTGGAGGGAACAGAGCTCTCACTGCCCCGGTGTCTCAAGCTTGAGCCCTGGCTGACACACTTAGTACTTGTTGAGGTTTTGTTTATCCCACTGGGGGACTGATTTTAATGCCTAATGCATTTTCAGACAATAGTTTGTCTCTTCTATAGTCCAGTGGTTGAGCAAGGAGCTTTGGAGTACTAGGTCCTAGAACCTATTTTATTCTATACTTACTAGTTGTGTGACCTAGGGCAAGTTAGTTAACCTCTCTAAACCTCCAAATCTCCATACCATTCAAAAGGTCCTCAGTGTGTCTTGGTGACAGTTAGCTTTCTGTTAGTATAACAAATGTCTGAAATAATCAACTCTAAGGAGAAAAAGTTTGTGGGGTTCACAGTTTTGTAGGTTTCAGTCTATGATCAGTTGGCCATGCTGCTTTTAGACACGTGACAATGGACCACCTCACAGCGGAAGCACCTGGCAGAGCGAAGCCACTGACTGAATGACCAGGAAGTAAAAGAAAGAGGAACAGGTGGGGGTCCACAATCCCCTTCGAGATACACCCCCAATGACTTAAAAACCTCCCAGTAGGCCCACCTGCTTAGCTTCAACCACCTTTCAACCACCACACTGGGGACGAGGCCTTTAACACAAGGGCCTTTGGGGACACTTAAGATCCAAACAATAGCAGGGAGGATGCTATGAAATGATACATGCATACATTTAACGAGCAAGCACACCAGGATTCCAGAACTTTACGAAGCACACACAGACACTGAAGAGATTGCCAGGACTGGGGATTTGGGGGACACCATGAATCCTTTCTGGTCCGATGTCTGGTAATCCCACACTGGGGCGGAAGGAGGCCCCGTGAGCTCCCCCTTTGCACTGCTAGTTCTTATACCTCATAGTCTGTTCCCCCTTGTCCTTGTAAAGTGAGTGCATCAGAAGGAAGAGGAACTTCCTGCTGGGGAGGGCCCCAAGGTGCTATTCACCACCCCCCAGATCCTGGACCCATCAGGAGAGGGCTTCCCTGAGCATCCTTGTGTTGCAAGAACCTGCCTATAGATCCCCTCAGGAAGGGTCAGAGGCAGATAAAGGAGCTGCTGGAGATCAAGCAGGAGGTCCCAGCGCTTGGTAGTCTGCAGAATGCTTCACATCATCATCTCATTTCACAGCACATCTAATTTCAATGGCCTTAACCTTGGGGGCAGCCATCATCGCTCCCATTTCACAGATGGGCACACTCAGAAAGCGGAAATCTCTAAAGGTCCAGTAGGCTACGGCTGAGCTGGGACTCACACTAGGCTCTGCTGACTGAGCCCCTGTGCCTTCAGCACTGTGGGCCTCACTGCCGCCTCCCAATAAGCCAGGAGGCCCCATGTAATTAGATGCAAGATTATGTGGTGCCGGCTAGAAGTGCTAGACGAACTCAGAGAGTTAATTAAAAAGGCAAAGGGCATTAAGGAGACAGCTTGGGAGGATGGGGAGGACATTTTGTGGAAGTTCTTGAGAAGAGGAAAGAACCAGGTGTATTTATAGACTAATAATGTGCAAAAAGGGGAAAATGTGCTGCCTTGGGCAATTCTCATCAAGTTAATGGATGTTGCCAATTACCGTGGTAACATTTTTAATTGTATTTCAGCTCTGAAGAGAATAAAATCAGAATTTCCTCATCTTTGCCTCAGGACTATTAGGGGCATGCATCCCGATGTCATATACCAGTGTAGACATACCTGCTAGAGTCTACACCAACATAGTACCCATAGCTATTTCAGACCATCAGGGCTGGGGTACTGGTTAGCAAAAGGGTGTCTGCCATACAAGTTCAGGTGTATAAATGAGTCTGGAAGATGACAGGCAAGTGTATGAAGAAACAAGCTGAAGCCATATGGGGACCCCATGAAGGACACAGTGACCACAGCATCCCCAAGGATGAGGTAACGATAGCCGGTATTTATATGCTATTTTATGGCGCGTCATCCCCTGTGATAACATAACACTCTGTGCGTATCATCTTATTTAGTTCTCATAAGAATGCATCTGTTTAATGGAATCGTGCCCCCTCCCCTCTAGATTGTAAGTTCCTTGAAGGGAGGGGTTTTGTCTGCTGTGCCCACCTCAGTGAGTCCACTTTTAAGCAGAGTATATTGTTGGATGAATGATCAAAACTCCCACCAGGAATGTATGGTTTTTGTCTGCATTTTACTAATAAGGGAACAGAGGCTCAGGCAAGCTACAGGACTTATCTAAGCCACCACAGCTAATACGTGGCAGCTCCCCATTCAGATCTTGGTTGGATGGACTTGGCTACAGAGCACACCCTGGGATAGACAGTGCAGGCTGCGCTCCTCCACTAGGAAAGGAAAGAGAAGGGTAAGAAATTGCCAGCACATGTTAATCAGCACATCCTGGGATACACCCTGCAGACTGCCCGACTCTACTAGAGAAGGAAAGAGACGAGACGGGGAAGAAATGAACAATGTGCATTACTCAGCAACTCTGTGCCAGGCATTTTATTCCTGTATGTCACTTAATTCTATGCAGTACACAAATTGAAAACCCAGAAAAAGTGGTCCCCATTAAAGGAGTGTTTAAGCAATTTGCCCGACCATCCTCAGGTAGCAAAGAGAAGTGGGAAGATTCAAAAGACTCTACAACTTAACTAACACAGAGCTTCCCTTGGCTTTGCGGCTTCTCAAGAGATTCAAACTACGTCCTGAGAGCACACAGCATCGAGGGAATATATGCATGGTTCCCTATTCCCTCAAACACATTTTTAGGGACAACCTGGGGGCAAATTGTCAAGTTATTATTCTCTGATGTTCCCCCACCCCAAGTCCTGACCGTAGTTCCCCTTTCAGTGCACTTATCTCTCTGATTCTTATTAATATTAGTGTTTTCCCTCAGGCTTCTCAGTCTCGTGCCTCCACGCTGCCCTAGGACCCAAGACAGTCTCCAGATAGGCTTGTCCTTGCTGGTTGATATTCTAGGCTCCAGAATCAGCCACCGGCGGCCCGTGGAAATGCCCAGGCCCTTAGCCAACAGGAGCCAAAGTAAAGTAATTGAATGAATGAAATTATCTCCTTTAGCAACCAGCAAGGACATCTGGGAGGAGCAGCAGAGCAAACCAATGTTGACTGGTGGTTATACCTACCATGCATGTACCAGTCACGGAACACTTTGTGCCCAGCATCATTCTCTAAGCAGGGGACACACAGGTGAAATATGCCTCCCTTTTGTGAGGAGGGATGCTGGGAATTGAACCCAGGGGCATTTTACCTCTGAGATACACCCCCAGCCCTTTTAACTTTATTTTTGTTATGTTTATTTTGAAACAGGGTCGAGCTAGGTTGCTGAGAATCTCACTCCTTGCTGAGGCTGTCCTCCAACCTGCGATCCTCCTGTCTCAGCCTCCCAAGCACTGGGAAAACAGGCATGAGTCACCATGTCTGGCTGAAATACCCCCTTTGCCTGAGCCTGGAAGAGATTACTGTCCAAGTGCATACAGGTATGCAAATGCTCCCAAGAGCTCTGCATTGGACACCTGCATAAACGGCGAATGCCACAAGCCCAGGCTTCCCCATTTAGAAAGAAGCCAACCCTGCTTCCAGTCAAAGTCAGCTCTGGCCCCCTCCTGCCTCCTCCTCAGTGCCACCTTGTTCAGAACATTTTATTATGAGGTGGTAGCAGATGACAGTGGAGTAGTGCATGTACCCTCCGTCCAGACACCTGGGTTCAAATCGTGGCCCCAATAGCTGTATGACCTTCACATGCTCTGATCTCCCTGGGACTTAGAGCCCCTTTGGAAAAGGATGCATAGTATGATATTTCTAATTCAAGCTAAGGAGCATCTAATCCATGTCAGCCATTAATATTTCTGGTCTTTCCAAAGGACTGTCAGTCCTTGACCCCCACTGCTATCATGCACCCTTCACCTCATTTGCCTGCACAGACGCAGCTCCTGACTAAGGGGATAAATAGGCAAAATCGCAAGATCGTAGCTAAAGGTGGAGATCAGTAACTTACCCCCCCCCCCCTTTGCCAAAAGGTTTCCTCCTAAGCCCCAGCCCAAGCAGAAGCAATTTGTAAAACAATGTAGGCCCCAGAAAATGAGTGTAAGATGAGCGTGCACAGGCCTGGCACAGAGCAGCAGCCTCCTCCCGGGAGACGTTGCTCACACCTGCATCCATCAGCCTGGGAAGGGCTACCCAGGGGAAGAGCAAGAAGTCAGACCCTCTGGGACAATTAAAACTAAACTGAAGCAGACACTCTGGAATTCTCTCTTGGGAGTCATTCTGCCTAGTCCGGGGCTGGGGCAAGATCACTTAATAGGCCCTTTTTCATCTTTAATTTCTCTGATTCAGAAAGTTTACAAGATCAATTGCTAAGAGGGCTAATGTGAGGAGATGAGGCAGCAAGTTGCTCAGGGCCCAGAGTCAGCTAATTCCTTAGCTTCTAACTAGAGCCCACAGGGACCCACTTATATAAAGCCTGAGAGCTCCGCGCTGCACTCCATCGCCCCTCCCATCCCCAACACCCTCTAAATAAAGAATTTGAGTTGCAACCCAGCAAGAATAGCATATCAACCTCAAGCCAGCCAGCCCTTGCTGGGAATCTCATAATACCTTATCTTGCTTAATAGTCTTATACTTCTGCCCAGGGCAGGGTTCATGAGTTCAGAGCCTTTTCAGGGACTGTGCGTCTTCATCACAGATGATCTGAAGAAGGGCAGCCTCATGAGCAAGTCAGTGGACTCTCACACTGCATGGGTTCAAATCCCACTCTACCTCTTTCTAGCCATATGACTTTGGGCAAGTTACATAAACCTAAGCATTGGTTTCCTCATCTATAGATGGGGTAACAGTAGAGCTCTGTGAGCATTTAATGAAATAACATCAGCAACGTACTTAGTATGTCACTTGTACTCAGCAAATACTGCCTTTCATTCACTGCTCATGATGTTTGTCTCTCCCCCTGTATCAAATATTATGGGCAGTCATGGATTAAGGATCAAGGATTAAGTCAAAGTAGATCAACACTATGATGCTCTTGTGTTTCTTGGGGAAAAGGGGGGATATACCCAAACTTCATTTTGCCAGCATCGTAGTAGCTGTTATGTCCCTTGAGAGAAGTGACAGCCTTTTCATTCCTGAAGAAAGCCAACCCCCCCACCTCACTCCTGCTTCATGGAAAGCCACAGGAACAATACTGGCTGATCATAGTTTTACCAAATGGCTTCTTGAAACAGCACAGAAGAAGAAAAAGTTGCCTCTATGCAGGAGACCTACATACTCCAAATGGAAACACGACCCAGAAGGGGAATAGCTCACACCAATTGCCCTGGAAGATATATCCCCCAGGATGCCTCAGTGTCCCTAACAGGACATTTGCTTCTCTTCCCCATCATTGTTTGCACATTGTCCTTAATGGTAGGAAAATTAAACTGAAATTCTTCTGCACAATTGGCTCTAGGGGATTCTGGAAAGCCTGGGAAGGAAGTTTCAATTTGCTCACTTGCTGAGAATGAATTCTGCCTCATATAACTCCTGACAAATTGCCATTTTTAAAGGGTTTGTTAATTTCCAATGAGCAAATGGCACATCAGATATCTTGTTTATTCAACAGATGCTCCTGAACTAAACAAATGGTTCTTGTTTAACAAACATGCAAACATCTTGTCAGTTTTGTCGAAATCATCCTGTTTAACTATCAAGGGAAGGTCCTGGGGTTTGTGGAGAAAAGGAGAGCTGTGTTCCTCCCTTGTACATATTCAAAAGGGCTGGGCATGGTGGTTCCATGGAAAGAGATGATGTGAAACTCCTTGATCCCATGCTGGGATACAGCTCTCAGACAAAAAGACCTGGGATAGCTCCCTTTCTCTGAAGGTATCACGTACCTCTGATTCAGGTCTGCTTTATCCAGAAATCTTGATGCTGAATCTGAACCAAGCCTCGAAGGAGACACCTTTGAGACCCAGGGGTGGGATGAAGTCATGATGAATATCTCAGCTTGGGGGTGAGCATGAGCTGGATCCTGGCTCTGCCGCTCATTAGTTGTGTGAACTTAGACTGGTTACTTAAGCACTGTCAAAATGACTTTCCCCCACTAAGATACATGTTTAATAATAGCATGAAAGGTAAAGATACTGATAGTAATACATGTTCATGCTCTTAATCCTAATTATATTTCAGGGTATTCTAAATGGAGCTGAATCCAGGGATGAGCCTCAGGAGTGGAGAGAAGGGGCCCTGGGAAGAGCCCCATTTCACTGTCCTCCATTATTTAGAAGAAATGAATGTGACATATTTGATAATGTGATGGCTCACTAGCTGCAGTTGGAAATGAGGCTGAGCAGACAGTAGAGCCCTCCCAACCCTCACAACTTCAGCCTGATATCATAATTACTTTTAGCCACTGAGCTAAGGATCTGGCTGTACTGAGGGAGAGATGGCCTGGGAAGGGCCGGAGAAAGAAGTAAAGAGCCCAGCTTGCCAGGAGCACATCAGGACACATGGAGAGAGATGGCGGCTGACCTCTGTCAAGACTGAATGCACGATGATAAATCCATCTGCCAACGGGTGCAGCCTGGTACAACGTATTAATTATAGGAGGGATGGCATTTCAAAGCCTCCCTGCTGGACAGTATCATGGAGAATTACCTTGGGACAATATCTAACTCACTGAAAATTAATTTACTCTACAGTTTAGATGCTTGGGAGGGATGCAGAGTGGGGTCGACCCCAGCTGAGTGTGACATGGCCACCTGCTGTTGGAAGGAGCTACGGGAGGCTCTGAAGTCCGTCGTGGAAGGGCTGCAGAAGAACCCCCAGGCACTGTTCATATTCTGACAGAATCTGTACAGCACACATATGAAGCCTTATTACCACCATTAGGCTGATGAGGACATTGAGGCTCAGAAAAATCTGCCCACTGTATTAGGGCTTTTAATGGAGAGGCCAAGAGGTCTCTCTCTGGAAAAAGGCTCTTAGCCACTCTGAAAGAATGTGAGAGAGGGCTCAGACAGTTTCAAAAGTAAGGTAATTTTTGAGCAGAACTTTAAAAGATGATAAATCGATTGACTGGAATTGCCCAGAATTGCACGCCCTGCCCTAGCAATAGAAGGCTTGATTGAAGACCTGGGGCAGGTATGTAGAATGGCGCTTGGGGTAGGGTGTGGGTGGAGAGATGAGGACCAGAAGATGACCGAGTTTGGAAACATGTCCCAGCACTCTGGTGTGGAAAAGTACTCCATGCCATGTGGAAGGGTTTGTACTTTCATCCCATGGCTTTTTTTTTTCCCTCCTCCATCCTGATTCCCTTAAAAATCCATGGTAGATACTATTCACATGTAAGACACAATCAGGTGAACGAACCCTGAATCTAACTAAATCTCAAATAATCTTTAATGGGATTGTGCAAAGCAATGGTTTACATTCACCATGGTCGATCTGAAAAGACAGTTCAAGTGAAAGACATAGAAATAAGAGGCTGGGGACACATTCATTGCCATTCGGTTGATTTCTGTTCATTTAGAAATGCAGATATGTAAGAGTGACATAATTTTACTGACAACCTTGAATTGCCTAAAAATTACCAAATTTTTTAAAAGAGGGAGATAACTCATCAACATCAGTTCTTTTTATTGGCCACAAAATTTTTGTGACACACTTCATAAATAATTATGACTCACCAGCGTGTCATTATAGTTTTATCCAAAATATGTGATAATTCTCTTTTGACTTCAGCAGCAGAGGTTTTCAGCCAAAGGCTGACCTCATTTAACCTGACTTTTAGAAAAGCAGCAAGACAATACAGAGCTGCTGCCATGGTGCCACATTGAAGACACACAGAGAGGGAGCCTGTCCAGGCAGGAAGAGGACCTGGTTGCCTTTAACAACCAGGGACAACAATCAGCGCCAACAGGAAAATAGAAGTTGCATCCAAGGTGGAGCTTTTGCAGGAGTGGGGGTGGGGGATCCAGGTCAATTTTGAGATCTGCAGGTCAGATAAGTAGATGGATGGTGATAACAACTTTAAGATCATTTGAGAAATCAACTAACCAAGTTGGGGAAAGGAGATGATATTGTTTTTTATACATTTGGGAAATGGTAATATAGTTGGTAAAGAATAATTTGCAGGGAAATGGATGGAATTAGAGAACACTGTGCTAAGTGAGATTAGTCAGTCACAAAAAGTGAAAAGTTGGATGCTCTCCCTAATATGTGGAAGCTAGGGAGGATAGGGCACGGGAGGAACACCACAAAGATGGAGAAAACCTTAGATGAGTAAAGAAGGTGACCTAACTGAGGGGGATGGGAAGGGGGGAAGAGGGAAACACCATAATGCACAGGATGTACATACACAAACTTATCAAAGTCAACTACTATGCTGAACACCAGAAAGAGGGAAGGGGGAGGGAATGGGGGTGGGAACTGGGGGAGGGCTAATTGACCAGTGTGTGCATGCATACTTCTACCACCTTGAAACCCATCAAGATGTATGATTATAATGCATCAATCAATAAATAAAAATTAAAATAAAAAATAAAAAAGAATAGTTTGGGTTTGGAGGTATATGTGAAACATCACAGTGGAGCTTCCCAACACTTTTTGAGCAATATCAGGGTAGAGATGAGTAGGGTTTGAGAAGTATGTGTGAGAGTCTCTGGGTGGGTGGTATAGGACTATAACTGATTTTTTTTTTATGCTGGGTATTGAACCCAGGGGCATTCTATCTCTGAGCTACACTCTCAGCCTTTTTTTTTTAAATTTGAAACAGTTTCTCATTGATTGCAGAGTCTTGCTAAATTGCTAAGGCTGGTTTCGAACCTGCAATCCTCCTGTCTCAGCCTCCCTAGTACTGGGATTACAGGCATAAATCACCATGCCTAGCTGAGCTTGGTGAGCTTCACAGGAACTAGAAGTATTGATGAAAATGGATATGTCTTTTGTGTGTATGTGTGTGGTGCTGGAGATGGAACCCAGGACCTTATGCATGCTAGGCAAGGGCTCTACTCCCCAGCTACATCTCCAGCCGGAGAGGGGATATGCTTTCTTGGGAAAGTGTGTCTTTTTGCAAGCAAAGGAAAGGATGAAGAGAACATACTGGAAGCACTGACATTCATAGGTGTCTCCAAATCAAGAGGAGCCAGTGAAGGATGCAGCAAAGAAATAATTGGGAAGATAAAAGAAAAAATACGAAGAAAAGCACATGGTCTAGGAGGGACACAGACACTGGAAGGAAGCAAGCATTAGTGTTAACATCTGCTGAAGTAAGGAAGGATGAGCAATGGCAGGAAAGCACAGGGTTTGGTCCCTGTGAAGTTCCTGCTGGTCCCCTGGAGGTCACAGGTGGACTGGTGCAAAGACCAGACTGGAGGGGGTTTCAGGGTGATTGAAGGAAACACATTCATTGAAATAATTTCATAAAATTCAGCAATGAAGTAAAGGAAACAAACAGGAAAGTCACCTGAGTAGAAGGACAATTGATTTTAATAGACATAAAATTGCAGATATTTATTGGGTACAACATGATGTTTTGAAATATATAGGTATACATTATAGAATGGCTTTTTTTTCCCTTTCTTTTTCATGATGGATGAGAAGCAATGATGTTTTTAGGTGGAAGGGAATACAGAGTTTTCAGATACTGAACCAAGAGAGAATAACTGATTAAAACTCTTTTTTTTTTTTTTTGCGGTACCGGGGATTGAACACAGGGGCGTTCTACCTCTGTGCTATGCCCCTGGCCCTATTTTTTATGCTTTATTTTGAAACCGGGTCTCACGAAGTTGCGGAGGGCCTCACTAGGTAGAGAGAGAGAGAGAGAGAGAGAGAGAGAGAGAGAGAGGAGAGAGGAGAGAGAGAGAGAGAGAGAGAGAGAGAGAGAGAGAGAGATCACGCGCGCTAAGGTTGTCCGTGAAACCAGATCCTCTGGTCTCCGCCTCCCAAAGTACTAGGATTACAAGCGTGCGCCACCATGCCCGGCTTAAGCAAAACTCTTAATGGTCGGTAGGGACAGGATTAAAAGCCCAGCTGAAAATTTAGGCTCACAATGAAGTATGACTATCCTAGAAACATGGCAAAGAAATATGGTAAGAGAGAGAGAATTGGGGAAGGCAAGGGAGAAAGGTACATTTACAAGTTATAATGTGTTGTTTTGTGTGTGTGTGTGTGTGTGTGTGTGTGTGTGTGTGTTTTGGTGAGATAGGCAGCTCTATGATGACTACTGAATGTTAAGGGCAGGGAAGAGTTGGGGGCTAAGGTGAGGGGTAAAGATGTGGTAATAACTTGGAGGAGCCCACATAAGGGACAGGAAGGGAGACCAGCTAGGAGAACACACGGCATAGAAAGAGCAAATGCTGTTTGGCTAATAAGTAAAAGCACAAGGGAGCAGGTGTGGCTGGTGCTGGGCTATTATGATCCTTTTCCTTCCAGAATGGCATGATATGCAGTGGGAGTATAACAAATAAAATGGCAGGCAATAATGACAAATGCGATCAGCCCTGTGGGTGCAGTCCTCTAAATGTGATACAGCAAATCCACACCCCACGCCAGCTCTGCTCCTGGCAAGGTGAGCACAGCTTTTTGTGCAAAGGAGGTGGTAGCTCTCGGCCTGTCCCTATTCGGCTGTTGCAAAAGCAGCACTCTCAGCCTCTAAGCCCAGATCCCTCTTCACCCGTCCATCTCTACCTCCTCAGACCTCTGCTTCCCACTCCAAGTCATGTGACTAGAATAGATCCTCCTCCCCTGAACGCTGATGGAGTGAGAGCCACAGGGACAGATTTCAGTGGGGATGGAACACAGGAGCAGACACTTCTTAAGGTTAATGCAGGTCTTTTGTGCAACGTGGCCACAAAATGTCAGCCATGGACTGTTCCGCTGGATGAGTCCATGAATGAATATTAATTTTTAAAAACCCTTTCTGAGTATTAGCTTTTTATAAAGCACAATGTTTACCCAGGGGACCATCCATAACAGGAGTTAAACAGAGACACTCCAATTCATTGCGTTTCTAGGGTCTTGGGAAACAAAAATCTTTTAAGTATCTTTTCTCTGCTTCCTGGGAGCTATCTTTCAAAGTTTAAATTGTTTATATTTCAGACTCCTCACTTCCTAAATTCCATTTATAAATCAAAGTAGGTTTTGAACAATTTGATGGCAGTGAAATGGATTAAGAGAGAACAAACATCAAATATATACAGTTGGTCATTTGAGTTTATTGGATTTTTCCTTTTTAAAATGTTTTCTTCTTCCTTTTCTCACAAGGATGCTCTGATCTAGGTCTGGTCTGGACCTAGCTCTGAGTCAGGTCTCCAGCTTTGGCCTGGAGACCAGGTGTTTTGCGAGGAAAGGACACATTGTGGTTCTTAGAATCATCAACTTCTGACTCTCTTATTATTTTGAGTTCTGTGTTCTAGATCCAGGCTAAAAAAAAAGGTTCTTTTTAGAGTGACATGTAGAGTTCCTTCTAGAATAAAACTTTGTCCATAACCAGTGGATATTCCAAGTTCTATAATACATGATGGATATTTTCCAACACTGATCTAGAAGTTTCTACCATATCCAATTATAAGTATGATGAAAGATTCATAGCACTGGAAGAGTTCTCAGAGGTGATCTTGTACAGCTGGTTTTCAAGCCACCTGGAAGGAATTAATTTTCCCAATCCATTGCAAGCTGATTTTCTTTTTTCTTTTCTTTTTCTTTTTTTTTTTTTTTTTT
>PVJS01012258.1:22606-44313 GCA_004027185.1 Glis glis | reverse complement strand
CTCTCTCTACTTAGTGAGGCCCTCCACAACTTCGTGAAACCTGGTTTCAAAATAAAGTAAAAAATAGGCTGGGGGCATAGCATGGAGGTAGAACGCCCCTGCGTTCAATCGCCGGTACAGCAAAAAAAAAAAAAAAAAAAAAAAAAAAAAAAAAATCTCAGGTGAGAGCAGAAGCACCTTCATTCAGGAATAATCAAGATTGCCTTTTTCTGCTTCCTCTTCCTTCCACTTTCTATTCCATCTGAGTCCACAGCCTCTTGGATAATGCCATCCCACCTACAATCATGTCAGGATTTCTCCCTCAATCTGCTGTTCCACATGCCAAATCATCTCATCAACACACCAAAGTCATGTGATCCTAGGAGTCTGTTAATCCAGTCAACTTGACAATCCATATTAACCATCACAGAGAGGTCACATTAGAATGATGGATCAAGTCCATCACCCTCCAGATTTTACCACCTGGGAATTTTTTTTTTTTTTTTTTTTTTGCGGTACCGGGGATTGAACGCAGGGGAATTCTACCTCCGCGCTACGCCACCGGCCCTATTTTTTATACTTTATTTTGAAACCGGGTCTCACGAAGTTGCGGAGGGCCTCACTAAGTAGAGAAAGAGAGAGAGAGAGAGAGAGAGAGAGAGAGAGAGAGAGAAAGAGACAGCGAGAGAGCTGAGGCTGGCCGCGAACCCGGATCCTCCGGTCTCCGCCTCCCAAAGTACAGGGATTACAAGTGTGCGCCACCACACCCGGCGCCCACCTGGGAATCTTAATGCCTCTCTGAATGTTACAGTAGAACTTTTCTACTCAAAAGTAGTTTCTCATGTTTTCACAGTTCTTCACAATAACTGTCATCATTTTGAGAAAACCATAAAAAAACAAATATCATGTATGGTTAGATATAGAATATCCCCTGAAGAGCTCACATATTAATGTTCAGAATTGATGTAAATAAGCCATGAGGGTTGTAATCTCTTCACCACATAAATGGATTTGCTGGGAAGTAACTTGGGCAGATGGGGTGTGGCTGAAGAAGGCGGGCCTCAGGACATGTGGCCTTGGAAACTGTGCGTGTGTCTTTGGATTCCCTTGCCTGTTTGCTCTGTGCTCTTGCTTTTGGCTTCCACAACGTGAGAGCAGAACATTGCTCTCTCCCTTTCTCTGCTTCCCACCGCCATACCCTGAGATCCACAGACCACAGTCTCACATGGACTGAACCCAAACTCTTCAAAAACTGTGAGAAAATATGTCTTTCTTCCTGTAAGTTGTGTGGTCAGCTGTTTGTGGTCAGCAGTGAAAATGCTGACAGAGACAGAAATTGGTATCAGAGAAGTGGGTCACTGCTACTTCTAAATCTAACTGTATGACTTGGGAGTCTTTGGAAGTGGTTTGTGAGAGGAAGTTGGAAGGGCCAAAATGCTGATAGAAAGGTAGATGCTAGAGACTGTACCCAATATATTTCAGAGGGTAGAAAGGGCTTCATAGAAAATTGGAGTAGAGGCCACATGAGTTACATTCTGGCAAAGAACTTATTGGCACTTTTCCCATGTTCTGAAACTTTCTGTAAGGCTGAATTTAAAGATGATGAAGTGATTAAACTGGCAGAGGCAATCTCAAAACAGCAAAGTATCCAAGCTGCATTATGGATATTGATGTCTTCATTCAGCCACGTGTACAGTGAACCTTGGAAGCAGAAAGCAAAGCAGAGAGACTTTATAGATTTGTGGTTTGGCCAGAAAGACATGTGTAAAGCTAGGGCCGAGAGATATGGTTCTATGAAAGAAAGTAATATGGCTGTAGGGAGGTTGAATGTTTTACCTAGGAACAAAGAAAGGAATGTGGTTGAGGCAGTTCAACCCCAAGTGTAGAACCATTGAAACAAAGGCCCCATGGTGGTGGTAGCTATGATTAAAAAGGGCTTGGTGAGTGCTGTGTGCGTGTCATTTGATTTTCATTGTCATGTGAGACTATAATGCACCAATAAAAGCACATTAAAAAAGGTTATGTTCATAGTAAAAATAAATAAATAAATAAATAAAAAGGGCTTGGTGGTGGCCAGGATTGAGAGAGGCATTGTGTCAGCCAGGATTGGAACAGGCCCAGCTGCAGCTGTGAATATAAAGGGCCCAGAAGCAGTGGCTGAAAATGATGTGACTACCTTTCCTGGAGGTGGTCAGTTTTGGTGCTCATGTAATGCTGGCTTTACTGGAAAAAGGGGGTCATGGAGGCTTCCCCCAGATTTCACAGGAAGGCCAGGGAAGCCAGGCAACCTGTGACAGGGTTGGAATCCCTGCAAACAGGCCCAAATGGGACACTTTCTGAAGCTGTATGGGTGAAGTCAAGGTTGCAAGAAAACTTGCAATTTAGAAATACCAGAATCATGGAGTGACCACGAGAAAAGGCTGCAAGCTAGCTGCAAGCCATGGAGCCAGGATGGAAAAATGAATATGTCGCCTATTGCGATGTGCAGGATTAAATGTGTGCCCTGCTGGATTTCAATCCTGTTTTGGTCTGATTCCTTCTTTCTAGGGTCCTGTTCCTCCATTTTGGAATGAAAATGTTTACTCTGGGCCATTGTACATTGGATGCACTTACTTGCTTTTTTTAATTCTTTATTTTTGAAACAGGGTCTCACTAAGTTGCAGAGGGCCTCACTAAATAGCTGAGGCTGGCCGTGAACCCGGATCCTCCGGTCTCAGCCTCCCAAGTACTGGGATTACAAGCATGTGCCACCACGCCTGGCTTAACTTGCTTTTTATTTTTATTTTTATTTTTTTTACAAAGACTTACAGCCATGAGTTTACCTTGAGTCTCAGAGGAGAATTGGGACTTTTAAGCAATGCTGGAATTAAGACTATGAACTCTTAGAGATGGAGAAATGTATTTTGCATTCTGGAATGGGCATGATCTCTTCAGGGGCCAGGGCAGAATGTTATGGTTAGAAATAGAATGTCTCCTGAAGAGCTCATGAGTTAATGCATTTAAGTCATGAGGGTGTTAAGCTCATCAGTGTGAATGGATTTAATGGCAGTGACCTAGGCAGGTAGGGTGTAGCTAGAGATGGTGGGTCCTGGGGGTGTGGTCTCAGTGACTGTGCTTGTGTCTTTTAATCCCCTTGCTTGCTTGCTTGCTTGCTTGCTTGCTTGGCCCTCTTGCTTCTGGCCTCCATGATGTGAGAGCAGAGCCTTATTCTCCCCTCTCTTTGCTTCCCACTGCCAAGCCCTGAGATCCACAGATCCTGGCCTCACGTGGACTGAACCTGAAAACTCCAAAAAACCATGAGCAAATAAACATTCCTTCCTCTTAGTTGTGTGGTCAGTTGTTTGGGATTATATCAGTGAGAATGTTGACCGAGACAATGGGGAACTTTCCTCTGGTCACTTGTAGTGAGTTGTGTTGTGTAGATCCCCCAAGGCAGTGTCTCAGCATTCTATGTTTGAGGTTTGGCATTAGGATAAAAGGAAAGAGAAAAAAGGCTTTCCTTTCCTTTAAGGCACTTTGAAAACTGTACTCCTGTGCAAAGTTTTTATTGCTAAGCTGAAATGGTATTAGAGAGAATTATTTGGAGCCAAGCGAACAATTTTCACTATCTAGTATGGAGGCCTTAAATTGAAGGAGGGTTTACACTCATTGCATTCAGCTCTACAGTTCTAAAGGTTTTCTTTGACAGTTTTTATGGCTTCAAAGCTACTTTAAAATTAGTTTCTTTGCTTAATTTGTTAATTTGTAGTATTTGCTATTCCTAGGCCAGGCTGTTATTTCTGCATGCAACCTCGCTGGAGAAAAATACATCAATAGGCTTAATGGTTTGGATTGGCTGTGGTCTCAGTTCTCCAGCTGGAAGGGCTAATTGTAGGGAGTAGATATGATGAGAAAAATGTATGTTTAATACCTTTATAGTCTTTAGTATTACAATTAACATTCCAAAATCTGAAGAAACTGCTTCAATGATAGGGCTTATTCTTATAAGTTGTCTTTGTAACTGCTGAAAAAAATCTTTGGGATGCTTTTATTAAGCCGGAAAACAGTCTTTCATCTTTGTTTGCAATTATCATTCAGAAATTGTGATCAGTGAATTTCTGACGTGATTCCAGTTTGTTCAATATGTAATTAGAATAATGGACATTTTTGTTGTTGCTGTTTGCATGTTTAATAAATGAAGAGGATATTGTTTCCTAAAAACCCTAAGATTTGGTATACAGAAGACCAAGGAAATCTGGTGTCACCCAGATTTGAAACCTCAACAGTAACAAAAGTTCTTTTCAGAAATGAAGACCTGTCTTATTTGCCATGTATTCCACCTGAACTGTTGAGGCACCCCCATGTAGGAAGGGGTATATAAAACCACCAGTATACATGGGAATCATGCTGCATTTGAGAATCCTTTCCCAGCATTACTTAGGACATGTGTTTCTGAATCTTAAATTCTTAATCCTGAGGAAAATCAGTGAATAAATTGTTAACTTAGGCAAAAGATTTACAATACCGCTATGCAAACATAGAAACATCTTTCCATTAAAGGAATCAGTTAATGTTAAGTCAAAGCAAGAACATGAGCAGCTAACTTTCTGATTAAAAAGTCAGGTTGATATTTCTGGAATCAGGACATGAGCACACAAGAGCAGGGGTTACAAGTAAGTCCTGGGATAACACAAATGTTCTGTAAAGAGTCAGATAACAAATATTTTAAGCTTTATGAAGTCTGTTGCAACTACTGATCTCTCTCATTGTATCATGTACCATATGTAATGGAATATTTACATAGTGCTATTCCAATCAAACCATTTATGGACACCGACATTTGAATTTGTATGCATTTCAAGCATCATGAACTATGAATTATTTTGAAGTTTTCACCATTTAAAAGTGTAAATATAGTCAGGTGTGGTGGTGCATGCCTGTAATTCCAGTACTTGGGAGGCTGAAAGGATTGCAGGTTTGAGGCCAGCCTTAGCAATTTAGTGAGACCCTGTTTCAAGATAAAAAAATAAAAAAGGGCTGGGTGTGTAACTCAGAGGTATAATGCTTCTGGGTTCAATTCCAACACCAATAAATAAATAAATGTGTAAAAATATTCTTAGTTTGCAGGACACACAAAAATAGGAAGTTTATAGTTATTCTTGAAAAAATATACAATAAAATAATATGTGTATAGTCAATGTCAAAGAAATCCTGTAAGTGATGTTTCAAGAAATAAGCTTTAGAAGGAAAGTGAGCCACTGCACTATTAATTTTGACAAATTAGGTGCTGTTAACTATGGTAAAATCTGAAGGTTAAGTTGTTCATATGCTGCTCAATCAAATGTCACCCTCCTACTCAAAACTGTTTTTTTTTAATCTTTTCAGTGTGGTTCCTCAAATTTGCTGGAACACTCTTTTTGAATACATTTAAAAAGTAATACTAATAGAAGAAAAGAATTTATTGTCAAATATTCCAAAATAATTTAATAAGTGATTAAATACTGAAACCGGGGTGTTGAAACAGGGGTTCTTGTCCTGTGGATCTCGATAAATGTAGTCCAAGGACCAGGAAGGGTATAGAAATATGAAAGTTTATTTTAAGTTAGGGAAAGGTAGAGGACAAAGCAGCTCCTCCCTCAAAGGGGTGTCCTCTCTTCCCTGCTTCAATACTGAGTACAATATGAATCTTGAGGGCAAAACCAAAATCAGGGCAAGAAAATAATGACATATTTTTCATTATTAAAATGAAATGATACCAACAGGTAAAGTGACCCCTAATTTCAAGATATCTGTGGATGCAATTCTAATGTTCTGGTTTGGGTTTGGTCTGTTCCCCCAAAAGCTCAAGCATTGATACCATGATCCCCAATACAGCAACGTTCAGACCTGGGGTATGGCTGGAGGAGGTAGGTCGCTGGGGGTGTGATCCTAGGAACTATGTCTGTCCCAGGCCCCTTCCTCTCTCATTCTCTTTCCTTCCCAGCTCCCATCAACTGAGTAGCTTTCCTCCCCATGGCTCTGCCACTGTGATGTCTCTCCTTGGAGCTGGAGCTGGCTGACCTTGTACTGCACCTCTGAAAACTCATTTGAGTCCAAATATACTTTCCTCCTCTAAGTAGTTCTGGACAGGGATTTTGGTTATGGTGACAAAAAATGACTAACACATGTAACAACCCAACCAGTATCAAAACAAAATGAAAGAAATTAATACTAAGTCTACAGTTCTTTTGATTTTTGCCTGGTGAAAGATATTCCAAACAGAACTTAGAGGAGGAAAGTATATTTGGGCCACACCAGTCCTAATGGACGTGCTGGATGCATAAGCATAAGCACTGCTGGCATCTTCTGCCCTCAGAGGCCCGGGCCATGGGCGGAGGCCACCTCTTGCATCTGGTGGCACCCAGCTCTTCAGGGAGACAACAGGGAAGGTGGCAGAGAACCCTGTCCTCAGGCTCCACCTCTCTCCCTCTGTCTTGGGTTTTCTGGAACATGGGGACGCTGCCTACTCATACTTCTTTTGTGTGTGTGTGTGTGTGGTTCTGGGGGTTGAACCCAGGGCCACTGTACGTCCGAGCTACACCCCAGCCCTGTTTTTATTCTTATTTTGAAACAGAGTCTCACTAGGTTGATGAGAGTCTCACTTCTTGCTGAGGCTGTCCTTGAACCTGTGATCCTCCTGTCTCAGCCTCCCAAGTACTGGGATTACAAGTGTGCGCCACCACACCCGGCATACCCGTGCTTCTTTACACCTGCTCGACCATTCCCGGTGCCAGGGAGGGATGTCATCTTTTCTCAGAGTGGAGGGAGGAGGCTGAAAAATAGCATGATCCTCCCCAAAAAGGGGAGGCGGTGGTGCCGCTCTTGTCCCTCCCTCTCATAGAGCTAGGATGGTCACCCCGCTTCCCACCTGGAAGACTTTCAGGGTTTTCTAGAGGATGTAGATGGAACCCGGTCACTGTTCCAGGTCCTTCAACCTCGGCCATCTCCCAGCCTCCCTGCCTCCCAGCTCCATTCCAGTCAAATGGCTGTTCTGGCTCTTTCTCTTGGTACGACAGGTAACCAACATGCTGCAGCCCTGTTCTTGACACCCCTAGCCCACCATGTCGCTAGGTCATGGCCAGGCTGGGCTGTCTTGGGACTCCATTCTGCCTGAGCATCTCCAGGAGACCAGGTCTTATCTGTGTGGACATGTTGGGGTCCCTCGGGCTAATGGGGGTGCCGAAAGTACCAGGGAGGAAGGAAAGGAAGAGGAAGATGGGGAAGGAGGGACTGGCGTGACCCCCAGGCCAGCGTGTCCAGGGACTGTGCAGGAAGACTCACGTCTGACTCAAATCTGTATCTTGGGCTACCAGATCGCGACAGAAAGGTGGGCTTGGCGGGCGGAGGCTCCGGCTTGTACCTGGACAGCGGGATGTGTTCACCAATCACAGAGCAGCGGTCAACAGGGCCCTCAGGATCCGGCTGGGGACATGGACATGGGGTAGGAAAGGAGACAGAAATGTTGAGAAAAGTGCATTGGCCACTTGCCTTACCGGGTACCTCTCCCTCCTCCACCATGGCCTTGAAGGTCCTCTTTAAGATCTACCATCTCCCACTCCCTGATGGCAAGGCTGTGAGTACTGTGGTGTGTTTATAGGAGGTTGTGTGTTTACAGGAGGGTGTGCATAACACAGGGACAGAGCCAGCCAGTGCTGTGTACTGTGAAGTGCTTAAGGAAGGGTGTGTGCACCAAGCAGAAGCGGGTCAGTCGGTGCTGTGTAAGTGTTGCATTGAGTGTACTGTGATGTGCCTACAGGAAGGTGTGCATCACAGGAGGGTGTGCATAATACAGGAACATGTTCGTCCAGAGTTGTGCTAAGTTCAGAATTGTGAGTGCTCTGATGTGCTTACAAGAGGGTGTGTTGGCACCATGCAGCAGAGAGTCAGTCAGTGCTGGGTTAAGAGTTGCACTGCAGATACGGGTGGTGTGCTTACAGGAGGGTATGTGTTACATGAGGGTGTGCATCATACAGGAACAGTGTCAGCCAGTGCTGGACAATTTTGTGAAGTGCTTACAGGAGGGTGGGTGCACCTTGCCGGAGCAAGTCAGTCAGTGCTGAGTAAGGTTTGCAATGAGGATGATACGATATTCTTACAGGAGGGTGTGCATAATAAGACGGTGCACATAATGCAGGAACACTGACAGCCAGTACTCTGCTAAGTTCTGCGCTGTGAGTACTGTGATGTGCTTACACGGGGGTGTGTTTGCAGCATGCGGGAGCAGGTCAGCCAGTGCTGGGCTAAGAGTTGAATTGTGGAGAGTGTAATGTGCTTACAGGATGTTGTGCATTACAGGAGGGTGTGCACAACACAGGAACAGATTCGACCAGAGTTGTGCCAAGTTCTGCACTGTGAGTACTCTGATGTGCTTGCAAGAGGGCGTGTTTGCACCATGCATCAGCGAATCAGTGCTGGGCTAAGAGTTGCATTGTGGATACTGTGATGTGCTTACAGGAGGGTTGTGTTACAGGAGGGTGTGCACGATACAGGGACAGCGTCAGCCAGTGCTGGGCACCGTGGAGTACTTACAGGAGGGTGTGTGCACTGTGTAGGAGCGGGTCAGTCAGTGCACAGTAAGTGTTAAAATAAGGGTACTGTGGTATATTACAGGAGGGTGTGCATTACAAAAGGCTGTACATAATACAGGAACACTGTCGGCCAATGCTCTGCTAAGTTCTGCACTGCGTGTACTGTAATGTGCTTGTAGGAGGGTATGTGTGCATCATGCTGGAGCGGGTCAGCCAGTGCTGTGCTAAGAGTTGCATTGCGGATACGGTGGTGTGCGTACAGGAGGGTGTGCGTTACAGGACGACAGGTTCGAACAGAGGTATGCCAAGTTATGCGCTGTGAGTACTCTGATGTGCCTACAAGAGGGTGTGTTTGCATCATGCAGGAGTGAGTCAGTCAGTGCTGGGCCAAGAGTTGCATTGTGGAGACTGTGATATACTTACAGGTGGGTGTGTGATACAGGAGGGTGTGCACCATACAGGAATAAGTTCGACCACAGCAGTGCAAAGTTCTGGACTGTGAGTACTCTATGTCCTCACAGAAGTGTTTATGCACCATGCCAAAGCAAGGCAGCCAGTGCTGGGCTAAAAGCTGCATTGTGGGTACTGTGATTTGCATACAAGAGGGTGTTCATTATAGGAGAGTGTGTAACAGGAAGGTGTGCACAATACAGGAACAGGATTGGCCAGTGCTGTGTATTGTGAACTACTTACAGGAGGTGTGTGTCATACAGGAGCGGATCAGTCGGTGCTATGTAAGTGTTGTACTGTGGATACTGCGATGTGCTTATAGGAGGGTGTGTGATGCAGGAGGATGTGCAACACAGCAACAGGATCATCCAGAGTTGTGCCAAGTTCTGCACTGTGAGTACACTGATGTGCTTACAAAAGGGTGTGTTTGAACCATGCAGGAGTGAGTCAGTCAGTGCTGTGCTAAGTTCTGCTTCACAAGTACTGTGATGTGCTTATAGAAGGGTGTACATTACAGGAGGATATACAGACTTAGGAACATGCTTGTCCAGAGTTGTGTCAACTTCTGACAGTGAGTACTCTCTGTGCTTACAAAAGGGTGTGTTTGCAGCATTCAGGAGTAAGTCAGTGCTGGGCTAAGAGTTGCATTCTGGAGACTGTGATACGCTAACAGGTGTGTGTGATACAGGAGGGTGTGCACCATACAGGAACAGGTTGGACCACAGCAGTGGTAAGTTTTGGACTGTGAGTACTCTATGTCCTTACAGAAGGGTGTATGCACCATGCAGGAGCGGTTCAGCCAGTGCTGGGCTGAGATGCATTGCGGATACTGTGATGTGCGTACAGGACGGTGTTCCTTACAACAGGGTGTGTATTAAAGGAGGGTGTGCACAATACAGAAACAGTGTCAGGTGTTGCCATGCACCATGCAGTATAAGAGTTGCATCGAGGGAACTGTGATGTGCTTACACGAGGGTGTGCATTACGGAGTGTGTGCAAATGCAGCAACAGGTTTGACCAGAGTTGTGCTAACTTCTGCATTGTGAGTATACTGATGTGCTTACACGAAGGTGTATTTGCACCAGGGCGCATGGGTCAGCCAGTGCTGGACTAAGAGTAGCATTGTGGAGACTGTGATACGCTTACAGGAAGGTGCATGTTACAGGAGGGTGTGCATCACACAGGAAAATGTTCCACAAGAGCAGTTCTAAGTTCTAGAATGTGAGTACTCTATGTCATTATAGAAGGGTGTATGCATCATGAAGGAGCAGGTCAGCCAGAGCTGAGCTAAGAGCTGCACTGTGGAAACTGTGATGTGCGCACAAGAGGGTATTCCTTACAGGAGGGTGTGTGTTATAGGAGGGTGTGCACAATACAGGAACAGTGTCGGCCGGTGCCGTGCACCCTTCAGTGTAAGTGTTGTTGCATCGAGGATACTGTGACGTGCTTATCGAGGGTCTGCGATGTGCGTTGAAGAGGGTGTCCCTTACAGGAGGTTGTGTGTTACAGGAGGGTGTGCACAATACAGGAACAGTGTTGGCCGGTGCCGTGCACCCTTCAGTGTAAGTGTTGTTGCATCGAGGATACTGTGACGTGCGTACAGGTGGGTCTTTCTTACACGAGGGTATGTGTTACATGAGGGTGTGCACAATACAGGAACAGTGTCGGCCAGTGCCGTGCTGAGTTCTGTACTGTGAGTACTGTGATGTGCTTAAAAGATGGTGTGTTTGCAGCATGCAGGACCGAGTTGGTCAGTTTGTACTAAGAGTTGTACTGTGGAGTCTGTGGTAGGCTTACAGATGGTGTGTGTTACAGGAGGCTGTGCACAATATAGGAACAGTGTTGGCCGGTGCCGTGCACCCTTCAGTGTAAGTGTTGTTGCATCGAGTATACTGTGACATGCTTATCGAGAGTCTGTGATGTGCGTTCAAGAGGGTGTCCCTTACAGGAGGGTGTGTTACAGGAGGGTGTGCACAATACAGGAACAGTGTCGGCCAGTGCCGTGCTGAGTTCTGTACTGTGAGTACTGTGATGTGCTTAAAAGAGGGTGTGTTTGAAGCATGCACGAGCGAGTAGGTCAGTCTGTGCTAAGAGTTGTACTGTGGAGTCTGTGGTAGGTTTACAGGATGGTGTGTGTTTCAGGAGGGTGTGCAAGTTTAAGAACATGTTTGTCCAGAATTGTGTCAACTTCTGACAGTGAGTACTCTGTGTCCTTAAAAGAGGGTGTGTATGCACCATGCAGGAGTGGATCAGCCAATGCTGGGCTAAGAGCTTCATTGTGGATACTGTGATGAGATTACACGAGGGTGTTCCTTACCGGAGGGTGTGTGTACAGGAGGGTGTGCACAATACAGGAACAGTGTCGGCTGGTGCCGTGCAACCTGCAGTGTAAGTGTTGCATCGAGGGTACTGTGACGTGCTTACAGAAGGGTGTGCATTTCGGAGCGCGTGCACACAACAGGAACAAGTTCTACCGGAGTAGTGCTAAATTCTGCATTGTGAGTACACTGATTTGGTTACAACAAGGCATATTAGCACCAGGCGTCAGTGGGTCAGCCAGTGCTGTGCTAAGAGTTGCAGTGTGTAGACTGTGGTATGCTTACTGGATGGTGTGTGTTACAGGAGGATGTGCAATCTTAAGAACATGTGAGTCCAGAGTTCTGTCACCTTCTGACAGTGAGTATTCTATGTGCTTACAAGAGGGTGTGTTTGCACCATGCAGGAGCGGGTCAGCCAATCCTGGGCTAAGAGCTGCACTGTGGATACTGTGATGTGCATTCAAGAGGGTTTTCCTTACAGGAGGGTATGTGTTACAGGAGGGTGTGCACAATTCAGGAACAGTGTTGGCCAGTGGGGTGATAAGTTCTGCGCTGCGAGTACTGTGTTATGCTAACCAGAGTGTGTGTTTGCACAATGCGGGAGCGAATCAGCCTGTGCTGGGCCCATGGGTTCATTGTGGATACTGTGTTGTGCATTCAAGAGGTTGTTCCTCACATGAGTGTATGTGTTACAGGAGGGTGTGCACAATACAGGCACAGTGTCTGCCGGTGCCATGAGAAGTTCTGCGCTACGTGTACTTTGTTATGCTAAACAGAGGGTGTGTTTGCACCATGCAGGAGCAGGTCAGCCAGTGCTGGGCCAAGGACTTCATTGTGGACACAGTCTTGTGCGTATAAGAGGGTGCTCCTTACAGGAGGGTGTGTGATACAGGAGGGTGTGCACAATACTGGAACAATGTTGCCCGGTGCCGTGCACGCTTCAGTATAAGTGTTGTTGCATCGAGGTTACTGTGACATACTTAAGGAGGGTCTGTGATGTACGTTCAAGAGGGTGTTTCCTTACAGGAGGGTGTGTGTTACAGGAGGGTGTGTGTTACAGGAGGGTGTGCACTATACAGGAACAGTGTCGGCCAGTGCCGTGCACCCTTCAGTGTAAGTGTTGGTGCATCGAGGATACTGTGACGTGCATACAGGAGGGTCTACCTTACAGGAGGTTATTGTTACAGGAGGGTGTGCATAACACAGGAATAGTGTCAGCCAGTGCCTTGCTGAGTTCTGTACTGTGAGTACTGTGATGTGCTTAAAAGAGGGTGTGTTTGAAGCATGCACGAGCGAGTAGGTCAGTCTGTGCTAAGAGTTGTACTATTGAGTCTGTGGTAGGTTTACAGGATAGTGTGTGCTTCAGGAGGGTGTGCAATTTTAAGAACATGTTTGTCCAGAATTGTGTCAACTTCTGACAGTGAGTACTCTGTGTCCTTAAAAGAGGGTGTGTATGCACCATGCAAGAGCGGGTCAGCCAATGCTGGGCTAAGACCAGCATTGTGGATACTGTGACGAGCGTTCAAGAGGGTTATGCTGACATGAGTGAGTGTGTTACAGGAGGGTGTGCACAATACAGGCACAGTGTCGGGCGGTGCCGTGAGAAGTTCTGCGCTGCGAGTACTGTGTTATGCTAAACAGAGGGTGTTTTTGCACCATGCAGGAGCGGGACAGCCAGTGCTGGGCCAAGGGCTTCATTGTGGACACAGTCATGTGGGTGTTGTTGCATCCAGGTTACTGTGATGTACTTAAGGAGGGTCTGTGATGTGCGTTCAAGAGGGTCTTCCTTACAGGAGGGTGTGTGTTACAGGAGGGTGTGCACTGTACAGGAACAGTGTCGGCCGGTGCCGTGCACCCTTCAGTGTAAGTTTTGTAGCATCGAGGATACTGTGAAGTGCGTACAGGAGGGTCTCCCTTACAGGAGGGTATGTGTTACAGGAGGGTGTGCATAATACAGGAACAGTGTCGGCCAGTGCCGTTCTGAGTTCTGTACTGTGAGTACTATGATGTGCTTAAAAGAGGGTGTGTTTGAAGCATGCAGGAGTGAGTAGGTCAGTCTGTGCTAAGAGTTGTACTGTGGAGTCTGTGGTAGGTTTACAGGATAGTGTGTGCTTCAGGAGGGTGTGCAAGTTTAAGAACGTGTTTGTCCACAATTGTGTCAATTTCTGACAGTGAGTACTCTGTGTCCTTAAAAGAGGGCGTGCTTGCACCATGCAGGAGCGGGTCATCCAATCCTGGGCTAAGAGCTGCACTGTGGATACTGTGATGCGCGTTCAAGAGGGTGTTCCTAACAGGAGGGTATGTGTTACAGGAGGGTGTTCACAATTCAGGAAGTGTGTTGGCCATTGTGGTGATAAGTTCTGCGCTGCGAGTACTGTGTTATGCTAACCAGAGGGTGTGCTTGCACCATGCAGGAGCGGATCAGCCTGTGCTGGGCCCATAGGTTCATTGTGGAAACAGTGATGTGCGTTCAAGAGGGTGTTCCTTACAGGACGGTGTGTACACTACAGGAACAGTGTCGGCCAGTGCCGTGCTAAGTTCTGCACTTGAGTACTGTGATGTGCTTAAAAGAGGGTGTGTTTGCAGCATGCAGGAGCGAGTAGGTCAGTCTGTTGGAAGAGTTGTACTGTGGAGTCTGTGGTAGGCTTGCTGGATGGTATGTGTTACAGGAGGGTGTGCAAGTCTAAGAACATGTTTTTCCAGAATTGTGTCAACTTCTGACAGTGAGTACTCTATGTGCCTAAAAGAGGGTGTGTATGCACCATGCAGGAGCAGGTCCGCCAATGCTGGGCTAAGACCAGCATTGTGGATACTGTGATGTGCGTTCAAGCGGGTGTTCTTGACATGAGTGTGTGTGTTACAGGAGGGTGTGCACAATACAGGCACAGTGTCGGCCGGTGCCGTGAGAAGTTCTGCGCTGCGAGTACTGTGTTATGCTAAACAAAGGGTGTGTTTGCACCATGCAGGAGCGGGTCAGCCAGTGCTGGGCCAAGGGCTTCATTGTGGACACAGTCATGTGCGTATAAGAGGGTGTTCCTTACAGGAGGGTGTGTGTTACAGGAGGGTGTGCACAATACTGGAACAGTGTCAGCCGGTGCCGTGCACCCTTCCCTGTAAGTGTTGTTGCATCGAGGATACTGTGACGTGCGTACAGGAGGGTCTTCCTTACAGGAGGGTATGTGTTACAGGAGGGTGTGCACAATACAGGAACAGTGTCAGCCGGTGCCGTGCACCCTTCAGTGTAAGTGTTGTTGCATCGAGGATACTGTGTCGTGCGTACAGGAGGGTCTTTTTTACAGGAGGGTATGTGTTACAGGAGGTTGTACACAGTACAGAAACAGTGTCGGCCAGTGCTGTGCTGAGTTCTGTACTGTGAGTACTGTGATGTGCTTAAAAGATTGTGTGTTGGCAGCATGCAGGAGAGTAGGTCAGTTTGTGCTAAGAGTTGTACTGTGGAGTCTGTGGTAGGCTTACAGATGGTGTGTGTTATAGGAGGGTGTGCATAATATAGGAACAGTGTTGGCCAGTGCCGTGCACCCTTCAGTGTAAGTGTTGTTGCATCGAGGGTACTGTGACGTGCTTATGGAGGGTCCGTGATGTGCGTTAAAAGGGTGTTCCTTACAGGAGGGTGTGTGTTATAGGAGGGTGTGCACAATACAGGAAGTGTGTCAGCTGGTGCCGTACACCCTTTAGTGTAAGTGTTGTTTCATCGAGGGTACTGTGACGTGCGTACATGTGGGTCTTCCTTACAGGAGGGCATGTGTTACAGGAGGGTGTGCACACTACAGGAACAGTGTCGGCCAGTGCCGTGCTGAGTTCTGTACTGTGAGTACTGTGATGTGCTTAAAAGAGGGTGTGCTTGAAGCATGCAGGAGCGGGTAGGTCAGTCTGTGCTAAGAGTTGTACTGTGGAATCTGTGGTAGGCTTGCTGGATGGTATGTGTTACAGGAGGGTGTGCAAGTCTAAGAACATGTTTGTCCAGAATTGTGTCAACTTCTGACAGTGAGTATTCTATGTGCTTAAAAGAGGGTGTGTATGCACCATGCAGGAGCGGGTCAGCCAATGCTGGGCTAAGAGCTTCATTGTGGATACTGTGATGAGATTACACGAGGGTGTTCCTTACAGGAGGGTGTGTGTTACAGGAGGGTGTGCACAATACAGGAACAGGTTCGACCAGTACCGTGCTAAGTTTGACTGTGAGTGCGCTGATGTCCTTACAAAGGGTGTGTTTGCACCATGCAGGAGTGGGTCAGTCAGTGCAGTGTGAGTGTTGCACTGTGAGTACATTGGTGTGTTTACAGGAGGGTGTACATCCTTGAACATATAAATAACGAAAACGTGGTAAATATGTGTAATAGAATTTTACTCAGTTATAAAGAACACATTGTGTCATTTGTAGGGAAATGGATTGAGCTTGAGAATATTATGTTGTGAGATCTGCCAGTCTGAGGCAGTCCAGGGTGCTTATGTGAAAGTTAGAAAATAGGAAACAGTAGGGTCTTCAGATAAATGAGGAGATAAACCAGTAGAATAGTGGAAGGGGATTGGTAAAGGGAAGTGGGGAAAAAATGAGGCTTGATAAAGAAAAGTTAAAATAGTGCTATGTCCATATAGGCAGGTGTCACTAACAACCTCACCAACATGTATGGGGGGATGAAGGAGCTGGAGGGAATCACACCAAGTGTTGGGTTGCATGTATATTTGTATTAAAAATAATTATATATCATATATCATATATTATGCATCATATAATGTTGAGATGGTATATAGATGGTATATAGATAATGGATCATATTGATAATCACACAATATATAACTAATATGTAATTCCTAAACATTTGTTAAACATTTAATGACCATCTAGTATGTGTTACCCACTGTTTCTGGTGCAAGAGCAACAATTACATACAAGACTTTTAAGAATTTCTCGTGGGGCTAACATTTAGAGGAGAAAACCAAAATGAAAACAAGAAAATGTCTATGTCAATTGAGTCACACTTTGGTATTCAGGAAAGACTTCTTATAGATGTTGACTGAGTGGGATCTGAGAAAAGTCTCCAACTCGTGAAGGGAGGATGACTTATCTCAAGGAATAGTATTATGCTTTTTCTTTTTGCTCTCAAGTAATTCTCTTAGCTTTGCTTTCTTGAAATTTTAACCATGACCTCTGGCAATAAGATATTAAAATCTTAATAGCTGATATCGTATAAAAGTGTATATAATATCAATTTCAAAAATGAGATTTGAAGACAAAAAGAAATTCTGCTATCTCTGTCTCAGAGCTCTTCAATAGCAATACAGTCATCGCCCTTTTTAGAATTTGTGGAAAGGAGTTAGATGTAGACAGGGCTTATTACTTTCTTTTTGATAGACAATTTTTATTTAGGTCATAATTAACAAATAGGACAAGAATAAGATCTGAGAGTCACCTTCCCATTCTAATTTAATTTTAACTTGACAAATATCTAATTAGTGTGACACAACATGACTCAAGTTCTCTGTTTTCTAGGAATTCATAGTTTAAAATCAGGCGTGGTCATGTAAATAAGTCACAATGCCAGTCATGGTTAAGTTAAACAAATAAAATATCCACAATAACAAAGATGTGCTAAGGTATACAAAACAGATTAGTATCTTATAGCAAAGATTACAAAAATATTGTCTGAACCATTCTTCTATTATTTTAAATCTGTTACCAACCATATGTAGGAATTTGCAAGACAAAGAAAAGGGGAGGTTGTATTCAAGACAGTACTAACAATATCTACAAAATTTCAGAGGCACGAAAAAAGCTGTGCTGGATTCCTTGGTGGTCAGTGCACAGCCAGTGAAGTCAAAGTAATGCTGATCGTAATTCACATTTGACATGTGAACAAATTCAAGTATTGGTTCCCATGTTCAGCAGTTACTGGCTGTGTGAATGTGCAAAGATGACTTAATCTCACTGAGAACCTTTTATTTATACACTAGTAAATTAGGATAATAGAATGGAGTTGAGAGGAAGATTTAAGGAGATAATCCATGGTAGGCTTTATGCACATGGCCTATATAATAAGTACCTAATACACAGAAGCTGCCATTTATTATTATTATTATTATTATTATTATTATTATTATTATTTTGCAGTACTAGGGATTGAACCCAGGGGCATTCTATCTCTGAGCTACACCCCAGTCCTATTTTTTATTCTTTATTTTGAAACAGAGTCTCACTAAGTTGTGGAGGGTCTCACTACGTAGCTAAACCTGGCTGTGAACCTGTGATCCTCCTGTCTCAGCCTCCCAAATACTGGTATTACAAGCGTGTGTCACCATATCCAGCCATGCAATTATTTTTATAAACATCATCAGCATTTTCAAACCTCATTTCTTCATGTATAAACTACTTAATATATGTGCAAATTCCTATGTAGCTTACAATTCTGTCCTCTCATCTGGCATTAAATTCCTACCTGCTCAGGGGGAGAGTATCTTGCTTCCCCTAATTTCGACTGCATTCTTCACCACTGTTAGCCTAGCTATGAAAGTAGCTTTTTATGATTTATAGGGAGTAATACAAACAACAACAACAAAAATCAACTAACACAATCTCTCCCCATTGTGTATATGTCAGCATTGGCAATATTCACTAAGAGATTATATGGTAATAAAACGCCTATTTCCAAGTGTTGTTGTGGTCACCCAGTCCAGAAAATTCTTCACTAGGAACCCTCACTATGGGAAGCTTAGTCCTAAGGTAAATTCCCCATTTGTCCTCCCTTCTCTCTCTTCTCTCCTCCATCTCCATCCCTTTTTCTATCCCAGGAATAACAACTATTCCCTGCTTAGAATACAGAATAATGTGCTTTTCACCAGTTCACATTTCTAAATAAAGCTCCAGGCCCACTTTGCAAGTCTTGATACATAGAGGACTCAGTTGAATAAAACAACAAGAGTACCTATATTCTTCTTTGGTTGCTAACATGGCTTTCATTAAAAGAGTGTCTTTGTTCAAACTACTATAACAAAATGCCAGATTGGGTGGCTTAACTAACAGATAGTTATTGTGCACAGTTCTAGTGGCTGGGAAGTTCAAGCTCAAGGTACATGAAGATATGGTTCTTGATGAAGGGCTGCTTCCTGATTTGCAGATGGCTACCTTCTGAGCTATATCATCACATCAAAGAGAAAGAGAGAGAGAGAGAGAGAGAGAGAGAGAGAGAGAGTCAACTATGGTCTCTTATCTCAATGAAGACATTAATCTCTTCACTGGGCTCCACCTCCATAATCTCATCTAACCCTAATTACTTCTCCAAAGCTTTCTTCCTCATGACATCACATTTGGGATTTTGGTTTCAACCTGTGAAGTTTGGAATTACAAAAACATCCACTCCACAGCAAAGAGTTATCCTTCTTGAAAGAAACATATTCTGAACACCATTTAAATTAGTATTCCATCTACAGCAAAGAGTTTTCCTTCTTAAAAGGCAGTTAGGCATTCTGAATACCATTGAAATTAGTAGTGTCCAGGACGTGGGGGAAATAAAATGATGGCAACATGCCATTATGCTGTTCTGGCCCAGCCAGTCCCAAATTTACTTTCTGTGCGTTGCCTTCCATTTGCATTTCCCTGAGAACTGGACATGGTGTGAAATGTGCCTTTGAAAGAACTAAGAATACACTAAATAACAAAGCTGAGGATCACAATAGATATTTTCAAATAATAAGTACATATTTGAATATGGCTTGTGTGCTGGTTCTACATTATTAAAATAAAATGAATATTGATATGATTTATTAAACCCCACTCATGTGAGACCTAATTTGTGCTCTGATTAGTAATATTGATTTTCCTTATGCTAAGAATAGAATTTCAAGCATTTCTCACAAGAATGATTTAAACAAATCTATTAGCATCTGTTAGTAAATAATAAAGTCCTAATTTGTCTATTATTGCCCCCCAAAATAGTCCAAACTTATTTCTAGATATAAAATGTTTAGCTTAATAAGGAAGGTTCTTTAATATTCTTGGTCAAAACATAGCTACCTCTTCCAGTGAGCCATTTAATACTTTCACTGACCAAAAATTTTTCATTAAAAACATATTCTCGTCTAGACACAGTTGTAGGCACTCTAACTTAGTAACTAAGAGTGAAGGCCTGCTGGTGGTGGTGTGTTCCTGTAATCCCAATATTTGGGAGACTGAGACAGGGGGATCACAATTTTGAAGTCAGTTTCAGCAACTTAGAGAGCCCCTCAACAACTTAGTGAGACCCTGTTTCAAAACAAAATAGGGCTGGGGGTATAGCTCAGAGTTAGAACCCATGGGTTCAATCCCCAGTAAAACACACACACACACACACACACACACACACACACACACACCTCAGAACAGTGTCTTAAAAATATCAAGCACTTTCTAGTCAGGAGTGGTAATGCACACCTGCAATCCCAGTACTTGAGAGACTGAGATAGGAGGTTCACAGATACGAGGACACTAGCCCCAAGTGAGAGTCTCAACAACTTAGCAAGAACTTGTTTCAAAATGAAAAATTAAAAGGGCTGGGGGTGTAGCTCAGAGGTAGATTACCCCTGGGTTCAATCCCCAGTACCAAAAACAATAACAACAACAACAATCAAAAGCAACAACAACAACAACAAAATATGAAGCACTTTGTAAGGGCATTTTATCATTGATGGTGATTCAGTAGTGAGCACTAAATAAAGACATCTGTTTTCAGGGAGCTTACACACTACAGAAAAGAAAAAAAATAGATAAGTAATCAAATATAGCAGAAAATCCCTAGTAGTAAAAAATGCTGTAGTAAGAATCAAAACACAGCCATGCAGTTGAAAGGGAAAGGTATCTTTGACAGACTCACTGGAGGAGAGCTCTCAGGGAAGATGATATTCAAGCTAAAATGTTAATGGCAATAAGTCCAGGATAGGAATTTACACACTAACCTGAGTCCATGGAAGATTTTGGAGGGTTTAGAGTTGAAGGAGGAGAGACAAAAAATGGGGCTATATGCTGACACTGAATATTAAAAGTGACTTGAATTGTTCTGTGGAAATTCCAGGTCGGCAAGGGTGGAATCCCAAGGTAGCAATTTCAGTGATCCAGCCAGGTAGACGATTTTCAGATGCTATTTTTCAATTTCATTGAATGTACTTTATTTTATTTATTTATTCTTTTTTTGCATTACTGGGGATTGAACCCAGGGGCATTCTACCTCCGAGCTCCACCTCCAGCCCTATATTTTATTCTTTATTTTGAAACAGGGTCTCACTAATTTTTGGAGGGCCTCACTAAATAGCTGAGGCTGGCGGTGAACCCAGATCCTTGTGTCTCAGCCTCCCAAGTACTGGGATCACAAGCGTGGACCACCACGCCCAGCTAGATATACTTTAGAGACGACTTTAACAATCATTTCTTTTAATTGGATAACTTTTACAGGTGTAACAGATGAGGCAAGTCAGTAAACGTTAAAATAAAACTTCTCCTAAGACCTAAATGAATGGGGGCTATATTCAAATGTTTTGTTTTTATCTATGCAGGTGAATGTTATCTTTGTATTTAACATGTTAACTCTCCTCCATGTAATTCAAGTTTAAAGGAAGAAATGCCAAATATTTCATATACTTAAACTCTACACAGAAGAAAAAGTGAAAATAGCAATAATTGTGAAGAAAATTCTTAAAAAGAATAAGATGAGGTGTGTGTACCCAGTTTCTCCCAATTATTATATTTTACATAATTATAGTTCACTATAAAAACTAAAGATTTATCTTTATAATGATGTGTGTATTTACAGCTGCATGTATTTTAATCACATGTATAGATCCATGACATCACAACCCCCAAGATTAATCATTATTCCATCACTACAATCACCCCACCCTCATGCTGTGTATGTCTCTACACATGTCCCTGACAGCACTGCTTGAGTTGTGTCCCAGGAAGTTGATATATGCTATATTTTATATTTCATTGAGATCAGTGTATTTTAAAATAAACTTTTATTGGCACATTGTAATTATACATCATTATGAGGTTCAGAATGATAGATACATACATGCACACGGTACTTGGAGTGTGTCTCTCTCTGGATCTTCCCCCAATCCCTTTCCCTCCCCATACATATTAGTGAGATTGGTATTGATAGCTTCATATAAGATCAATGCATTTTTATGAAAAATTTCCTGTCTTAGTCCAGGCAGCTATAACAATAAAATAGACTGGGTTGTTTGTATAACAGAAATTTCTTACAGTTCCAGAGGCTGAAAATCCAAGATCAGGGTGCTGTATTTTGGGGTTCTGGTGAGTCCTTTCCTCTAGCTTTGTAGATTGGCAACTTCTTATATACTCAGCTGGTGTAAAGAGATTGAGCTAATTTTCTGGCTCTTCTTTTTTTTTTTTTTTTTTTTTTTTTGG